>JAUZND010002188.1:0-13011 GCA_034780555.1 Coelogynopora nodosa
AGCACAGTATCGATTTTTATATAATGTTTTGCTGACATTGTGAAAGACTAACTGAAAATAGTCTTCCGTGTAGCTGCCATTATCTACACACTTTTCGGCACTGTCCTTTTTAATTATGTTTGAAAATATTGGGTTACATTTCGTGGCTATTGCCAGGGTTTCAAATGTGATATAATCTGAGTTGTACTTATTAAATTTCGTTACAACGGTTACACACGTTCTTATTTCTGTATATGCAGCAACTTCGGGCCATGAATTATTGAGGTAGTTATGGCAGCATTCGCCTTCAAGAGCACAATCGGGATCAGATGAGCACCGTAGCCTTGCAATGCAGGCGTCATAATAGATTGCATTGTATGGACCGTTGTATTCTGAAAAGTGAAATAAGCTTGACAATTTTAGATAAATTATTCATTTAAAAATTCGCTATTTATTAACGTCCAAAAATAATATTAAATAAGACGGAAATTATAACAGTTTATTTATCGTATAGTATCTTATAAAGATCGACATCGTTTTGTATCGTCTTAAAACAATTTCTGACAGCTTTCTGGGTGATATTATATTGAATCACTTTATTATGTTATTTGTAGTTGTATGTATTTCATTTTACCAAAAAGGGAATTTACTTGCTTTAAAAATATATTTATAAGTGTGCTGCAATCGACCCTTACTATACTACTTATATTGAATCACTTTATTATTTTATTTGTAGTTGTATGTATTTCATTTTATCAAAAAGGGAATTTACTTGCTTTAAAAATCGATTTATATTGGTACCTCAAACCATAGTGGAATTCATTTTTAAAAACCTTATATAATGTTTTATTACGATTGAATTGACATTACATTTACAAGATTTACAACAACGTACTATATACAATTCAAAGACATCTTTTGAGTAACTCCTCTTAATTTAATTATATTATATATTCCGTACTATATATGTTATTTATCTAGATCATTGTATACAACTATTGAAAATAACAATAAAAATATCCATTAATTATCGATTTTTCACTCTCAGTTTCAATATTTAAAAAAACTATTTTTAGAGATAACTAAATGTTATACACATCATAATATATCGGCTGCTAGTCATTCTAACTTATTAATATACAGAACTTAGTAAATATAGTAAATCTAATAAATAGAACCGGTGCTAAATGATACAGTAGGCCGATATGGTGTTATAGAAGTATTGTGGAGTACCGACATTATATATATTCTCTAGTGTATATATATATATATATGGATAAATATTTCTGACGGCAAATTAGAAATGCATTATGAATTTAGTGATCACCCACCCAGCATTAAATAAAACCTTTTTAATATAGCTTACATTATCCAATCGAGAAATCTTTAGCTCTCAATATGTGTGGCAAGGAATTCTTGTCTTCCATGTGATTGGTTATGAACTGGTTTTTATTTATTTCAAAATGTAATCAATATGAAATGGTTTCCTAATGTATATTAAAATGAAATTCTTCTGAATTGAAATCATAAAATCAATTCTTCTTGTTTATAAAAAAATATTTTAAAAAAATATTTAAAAAAATAAAAGTCTTCCTTTGGTGGCATAAATAAATAGAAACATAAAAGTAATAATCTAGCCCGATAGCCCGCTGCTACTTATTAAAAGGGGAACATTTAGCAGGCACTACGGAGACCGTGAAGGTGTAAGTTGTAGAATAGTACAAATTAATCGAAAACATCGGAATTTTATATTGTATATATCTGCATTTTACAGATCTGTTTTTTTTCAACCTATGTGCTAATTTCAACTCTTCTTTTCATCATAAATATACATATTACGTAATATCAACCCGCGTGTTAATTTATTTGACCGATAAATGATTTACAATAAATTAAAGCTAACATTGTATTGCTGGGAGACTTTCAAAACTTATATAGTATTATAACTTATACTGTACAAAACCTAATGAATATAAAAATATGCTTTTGTCTCAAAATACATTAGACATACTTGAAGTATAAATAATCTCCTCACTCGCAGGAATGTAATCCTTAAACAGTGGAAGATAGTCTGTTTCAGAAATAGTGTTACCTGAAAAAATATAAATGAGCCATTTTCAAATAATTCGAAATAAGATCATGAAAAAATGGTTAAGTCTCTATCTATATTTTTATTTTTTATTTATTAATCAAATTGTCTAAAAACAAGCTGACAAGGTGTGTTTCAGTAGGCTACGAACATGATGCACAAAAACATATATTTCTTAAAACCAAAATTGTACATATTTATTCAAAGATTAAATAATACAACTTCTGTAAAATCCTTACGAACAAAATAATATGTTATTATTTGTGTCATTAACATGTGTCTTTTTTTCAACAAAATATATTGAAAATATGTATTATTTTACATTATATAAAGCAAATTTTGCGCCATACGTTTCCAAATTAGATAGTTGTTCTTAAATTGTTGTGTAGTCTGCGAATTTCGCGTCAAGAATCTTAACTAATATTAACTAAATGTTCAACTAACAACCCTAACACTGGATAAATCCAATAAAATCTGGAAATATAATTTTGTTTCATTATCTTTTTTATGTTGTTGATAATTATGTTTTTCATTAATTAATGAATTTAAACGTTTAACGTATGCAATCTTTGCTTTCGACAGACTTCGTGAATATTAATCACAGCAATTTAATGCGTGGAGCGTCAAAAATAATTATACAAAGCAACGTTAAAAATCATTCATATCAAATAATGATAACGTATTGCTGCCAAATTAATTTAGTTGACGAATTAGTTATAGGAACACGATTCATTAGAGAAGTGTGTGCAGTTGGCGTCAATAATGAGGCAGACAGATTGCTGCTGGTTGTTAATTGTTTGTTTATTATATTAACCGTTTGTGGACGGAGTTACTGAGCGCATGGAGCAAAGTACAGGGTTTTTGTATTAAGGGCCTTTTACTATAACTATTTATTTTGTATTAATACGAATAGTGTTTCAGTGAAAGTAGTTTAACATGATCCATAATAGAAAAAAAAGGTAATTGATTAAGGAAAATCCGTTAAAACTTTGTAAATAAACTTTAAATCCATTTTATTTAACGATATTAATATGTGATAATTTTACAAATTATGCATTTCATTTTTTTTAAATTGTTTATTTTCCAAAACATATCAATTTTGTTAATATTTGAAAAAAATCGAAAATATACAAACTACATGTAGAAAATATTTATAATGCACAAAATAAGACCGTAAATAAGATATTAAATAAGAAAACAAATTTTATTCAACATATGTTTCATTCCAGACCCAAATATATAGTTTTAAATAAATTGTGTAGATTCTTCTTAAAATTTGCATAATTTCAATCTGCGCATAATAAATCGATTTATTTATTAATAATCATAGACTTTTAGAGTTATATTGAGTTATTATTATATTGAGTTATTTAGAGTTATATATTAGACTTATATTGAAATATGTGGTAATAATTAATCGATTACAAAAGGCCAATCGCCTTGAAACACATATTATTTCACCTTCAGTTAGATTTTTGTGAATGAAGCGCCATTTACGAAGATGCGAATATTCTGCCACCATTAAACATTTTCAAACTTGAACATTGACATTTTAACCATTTTAAAACAACGTCAACAATTCTCACACTTTAAAGGATATTTGAAGGAATTCTAGAATTAATTATTTTAGTAAACAAATTTATAATTATTAAAAAAATAACTACGACTTGAAATATAGATAAAGAAATCAGTGTTACCGGTCGAAGAACTGGAATAAAAGCCGTAGACGATGCTGAAAAAGAGGAACTCCAGCCGCCGATATTGAAGGGACATGATCATCAATAAAGAAAAACCAAGTTTTCAACAATTTTAAAAATCATTTATGATGAAGATGGGGATAATTCTATTGGTTCAATTGTATAATTTTATTTAATTGGTTCAAGTCTATCTGTTTTCTATAAAGAGTCTAAAAATACGTTTAGTAAATATGTTATATAGTATATTATTCTGTTCTTCTATTTCATTTTAGACACAGTGAAACGTGGAAGGCAATCAATCCCCAATTAGTTGTCTCAATTTTTTACTTTGAGGCAACTTAACATTCCAATTAAATAATACCCTTCCTTTTTAGGCGTATGTAGATTGCTGTTTTTATGTTTAAAACCATTTAAAACCATTTAAACCAATTTTAAACCAATTTTAAACCAATTTTAAACCAATTTAAACCAATAACGATCTGCAGTTAGTGGGTTTCTTAAGGGGGTTCGAATTTCCAAAAAATATAATAAATAATATATTAAAATCTATAAAGCTGCTAAAATATTTCACACGATTTTATAAATTTTATTAAAATTAGGCTATTTTTGGCCGTATTTTTTATGAACGAACCCCAAACAAGAACTATGCGCTTGTGATCTCTCTTTTAAAATATAACTTTTTACGTATTCGTCTTGCTACCGTAGCTTTACTGGTTTGTTCTCAAGTTTATTGGTTGGTTGGCGATATAGTTAACAAAAAAATGTATTATAGACTGGGGCGTAATGTACAACAATATATTACTTAATAATTAATCATAAATGGCATCATATTAGTTATAATCAATCATACAAGCACATAAGCACATAAGCACATAAGCACATAAGCTCGTATAATGATAAATGAATATTTCTGCTTAAAGATTTAATCATTTTGAATACAATTTGTTTTTGAAAATTGCTAATAAAAACTATATTTAGACGATTTGGTGTCATATATTACCTCAACAATTTCACTAATATGTATGTTCTCTATGTATAACTATATTTATTATTACATAATATTAGTAAAAACATTTAAAAACTCCGGTCTTTTTGTAGTTTAGTAACTTGAATACTAATGAATGTAAATAGTTGTAGTTTGATGTAGGCTATAGTTGACGTCTAGTTTCATAGTTTTGCCCTTAGTTAAGAAAAAGAAAACTTGTCTTAAATAATTAATATTCATTGCAACATATGTGGGGGGAAATATCAATTTGTTGTGTATTCTTGTATTTTCATATTGATATTATAAATTACCTTATAATTATTTATAAACAAAAACGTTACATATACAATCAAAGTGTTATTCATTTTGAGAAAAATGTTATTATATATTTACAATATTATTGTTAATAATTTTGAAGTATAAAAAATACAATATTTTGTGAATTGTTAGATATGTGTGAATAGCCTGCATGCTGTGAATCAGTTATGTCATGATTAACATTTCGTTAACGTAGTCGCCGCGATTTTATGTTTCTATAAATAGAAATCTGACGAGTAAAGCTCAAAACATCACCTGATAGTGTATCACCAATGTCAACGCAAACACTATTGCTGTGCTATTGATTCAGAGTACTATGGATAGTAACACAACCTTATGAGCTATTTCTGTTATCCATTGTGTCTGCGCACGCGCAGAAGAAAAGCCGTATTTAAGGCGAAGTTAGTACAGACTATACAAGAGCAATTTGCCGGGAGATTTGTGTCATTACATTTTTTGGTGAATTACAAAAGTTAGAAATATATTCAATTTAATAAATGGCTGAACGTGCGATGCCAACTGGCGCTAGAAATGCGGATTCTGACCCGATGAATCAATGGCTGGAGAAGAATCGAAGGTGTGTAGCCTATTTTATTAAAATGATGATTGTAATTTATTTACGTTAAATTAAGTTAATTAGAATTTTTTATTATAATTTTAATGTTTCATTAAATATTTTGTGTTAGTATATTGTATATATATATATATATATTAGATATTTATTTATTTGAACATATTTCCTATTAGTATATTTATTGTATTTTAATATATATAATTCATAAATATTACATTTTGTTGTTAATTTGATATTAATTAAGTATTATTATCAAATGTTATTGAAATCTTTGAATGATGGTATTAATATACAGTTATGGAATATCAATATTTATGATGTATTAATATAGTTAATTAATAATACTAATTATTCATTTATTTTTAACAATAGAAAAGTAGGCTAAATTAATAATATATATAAAATATCAAATAATAAATAAAAATAACTGATTTTATTTTATTAAATATATATATATATATATGTATTGTTCCAAAAAGACAATTCTCTAATGAAAATATTATCATTAATATTTTATTTTTATTTTACTCATAAATAAAATCAGATTAAAAAAAATAATAATAACATTGTGTCATGTTACAGCAGTATTATACATTTAAAAGCAAGGTCTATGTCACATACTACTGTTGTAATTTGCAGTAGTATAATGTAACAACATATATTTTCAGGGAACGCCAGCAAGAGGTTGAGCAGTTGGCTCAACAAGCCGCGAAAGAGATTGGCGAACATCGTGCCGCCATTGCATCATTCATGAGCGCCCCTGAAGCCCACGCTAACGGGGCCTCAACATCCCTCGGGTAGCAACAACAACAGCAGCCCACCAACGAGGCTCAGGCAATTGTGGTCGAAATCACCGGCCTATTCAACGCACGACCAGTCACATCACTGCTACGCTCCAACCGATTCCGTCGACAACTGGAACAGGTGGTGCGAGCCAGTCTGCCGGCCATCTCGGACCACTCCAGTCAGCGGAGACGGTCTCCAGCTCCCTCTCTTACCAGTGCGGCCTCAGCCACTCCTTCTACGGAGAGCGGGCATTCCTCAGCTTCCAGTCGTGTTACTACCCAAAGAAATGTGGGGCCTTTTGTGCCCCCGTCAGCTCAACCAATCAGAGCTCCCGTGGTAGTTTCTGCTCCTCCTCCTCAGCAGCTAGTTGCACCTGCGTACTCCGATGGAGTAAGGTGAGATAGCTATGATTTGGAATAATTGTTAGGCATTGTGAAGGGGTCGTTTGAAAACTTGGTCACACTTGCAAAAGGGATGTAGCGATAACGTTTATCTACGTTTTATTCATTACTATTATTGATTTTTTGTTTGAAATAGTATAATTGTTCTGCCAATAATTATCATTTTATTAAATTAGCATCGCTATAAATAGATTGTATACGTGTTGAACGAGTTTAAGTTTTTTAAACCATATATCTGGCTATCTAGCTTAACAATGGTTATCTATGGGCTTAAACATGACGATGGGTAATCATTAACCTCGATTCTCCAAGTTTATTTTCATTTCTTCCCCTTCAATTCAGACCACCTATTCCACCCACCTTCGAAAGACTCGTGGACGATGACCGCGACAACCTGATGATGAGAGTGAACCAAGAGGATCTCATCCAGGACATCAGTGAATTGGTCCACCGTGGCTTGGTGTCTAATGTTTTGGAGTCGAACTTCCGAGACATCCTTGAGAATTCAATGCAGGTAAATACGTTTGGAGTTTTATTGTCTAGATGTATTTTCACAAATAAATGGTAGCAAAAGTTCATTTTGGCAATGATAAAAGAGCAATCTTGCGTGCCTGCTGTGGAATTTATTGAAGGGTATAAAAATAGAAATGAACTATGTTAACTGTTCTAGACGTATTTGTATATTTAAGACTATAACTTTTAATTCACTATTAGCTGAGTGATGATCATACTTTTTGTAACTGAATATAACAATAATAATGTTATTATCATGCATTTAAAACGTTTTACTAAATGGCAGAGACATCATTATCCACCGTTATTTTCTTTAATTTTTTTAAACCAGGTTTGTCGACCTATGCGAAGTCGTAATATACCTTTTTTTAGTAATATCTAACTAGTAATATCCAGCTAGTAATACAATCCTAGCAATATTCAGAAATATTCTCTTAGTATAATTCCCAACTAGCAATATATAGTAGTGATATCCAGCTAGTAATATATTTAGCTAGCAATATTCATTTAGCAATATTCATTTAGTAATGAATATATATCTACTTAGTAATATCCAGCTAGTAAATTCTAGCTAGTAATATTTAACTTATAATAATTAGCTAGCAATATTCATTTAGTAATATTTATGTAGTAATATATGTATAGCTAGCATTATTAATTTAGTAATATCCAAATTGTAAATAATTAATTTCCCCAAAACCGTCCTCCATATTTTCAGCAACATCTCACATTCACTCACAATAACGGGCAGCAATCGCTGGAGACGCTGCGTACTCTCAGGCCCGCTAATCGGATCCGAAATGATTTCCGCGATCTGGGAATTGCCCTTCCCCAAGAACAGGATGACGACGACAACATCTCTATTCTCAGTGCAACCGCGCATGCTGTCCCCATGAGCCAGGTAATGCATTACATGTTGAATCGAACCTTACATATAGTTGTAAGGAAAGTGACATATCATAGCTTGGAGTTATTAGTGAAAATGTTAGCGCGATATATTGCAATTTGATTGGTCGCGCGCGCAGCTATGAGCCAGTTTGGATATTGATGTTTAATAAACTGTATGATAATCATAAAGTGCAAATCGAATCATTACCTAAACACGCAGTTTATATTTAAATATCTATAAAGGATAGATTATATTTCGTAATTTAGACATTTATACATAATTGAAGTTCAAGACTGGCTTTTATCTTAGTTTGAGTACGTATTATTTATTTATGTACGTACAACATTACTAATATAATTTCTTGGAAAATCCTACTAATGTGCCTAATATTGACTAAGATCCTACCAAGTTTGTCAAAATCAACTAATATCGTTCAAATTCGTTGGGTTTACTATATAATCGCTCTAAATAGGGGAGGAAAAAAGTCGCACTATAAACTGTGAACTCATAACTCCTGCCTTTACTTTAGACACCGGCTGCATCAGCCCGCGAGATTCGTTCCCTGCGTCAGGAGATGCACGAAATGAAGGCGACTATTCGACAACTGATGGATGCTCAGCTTGAAACTCAACGCTGTATTCGTCAAGAGCTGTCGTCAGCATTGCATGGCGCCTCTGGACAAACGACCGCTCCAGGTACTGCAGGGATTATTATAGTGTTTGAGCTTATTGATTGGCTTTGGGAAAAGCATATATGAAACGTCGTATATATTATAAACACAGTTTAATGAAATGTAGATGTTTCAATGAAGTAACCGCTTCATGTCAGTAAACAAACGCTTCGTTTTATAGAGATATCGTGGTTCAATGTAAGAAAATTAATTCAGATGATACGGTGTACTGCAAGCAGTGACATCACAATTTAACTTATATATGAAAAAGGGAACCAATGCGTTATTATTATGTGAAGACACTTAAGTTTAATTTATCATAATAATTATAAAATTTATACAATGATTAATTAATTCAATTACAATATAAAACCCAATGAAAAACTAAAATACAATAAGTGGGAGATCCTATTTGCGCACTCCCCTGTTAACGGCTTGGGAGTTGTAAGTCTTATTATTTATAGCTGATGAACTATGTACACTAGATAACATATCAAACTGGTCAATGAGAAGTTCATTACCTTTTTCGAATTCAATTATTTAAAAAATCTTATGTGATTGTCGAAAAAGTGTAAGTTAAGTGAAGTTAAAAACATGGCAACGGGGAAAATTATTTAGAACCAAATGGGCATATTCACTTAACTCGACCTAATGTTATTCCAAGCAACACCGATGTACAAACAGTGACCCCCCTGGTTCCCCTTTCTCTCCACGCACGTCAGCCCAACCGCATCCTACGGCCCCGGCCAACGGCGGCAACTGTCTCATCTGCCTCACACGACCCTCGGACACCATGCTGTACCGCTGCGGTCACCTCTGCATGTGTAATGGCTGCTCGATAGAGCTGCGTCACCACCAGACTACCCCCACCTGTCCGGTCTGTCGGGCTCCGGTGGTCGATACAGTCCGGGTCTACGCGATAGGCGCCCCCACGCCCGATCGATAAAGTGCACACATATTGACATTTAGTTTTAACATTTGAGAGGCAAAGTGTTGCTCATGCGTAGGTCAATATGTAGGTCAATATGTAGGTCAATATGTATGTCAATATGTAGGTCAATATGTAGGTCAATATGTAGGTCAATATGTATGTCAATATGTAGGTCAGAATGTGGGGTAATATGTATGTCAATATGTAGGTCAACATGTAGGTCAATATGTAGGTCAAAATGTAGGTCAATATGTATGTCAATTATTATTGATGTTGGTTCATCAATAACAAATGCACTTAATGTAGATCTGTAATTCCCGTATTTAATTAAGAAATAATCATTTTTTGCACGTGATTAGTATATTTTTATCTAATTAGTATAATTTATAATAGATTAGTATAATTTTTGATATATTATTTATATTTGATAATGAATGCAGGGACAAAAAGTTTACACAAATTAACATAAATTGGAAATTATGAGAATTCAACAGAAATATTAAAAAATCGGTTAAAGTGCTTTATAACATATATTTTTTAATTTCATAATGCGTTTTTTGTGTAAATTATATTTTTAAATGTGTAAATATTGTATAAATGTTAGGTAAATATATATATATATGTATTCTATTATTTTTAATTTGAAATGAATAATTTTAGCCGAACAAGTAGTACGATAATTATGTTGTTATTTTCATACGCTTCTACAAATAAGGTTTTTGTTAGAAATGTATAGATGGAACAGTATACTCTCCACTTCTACATTTATAAATAAATGATGATTAACTATTTGGATTATAGAAGTCATGATCAAAAGATGTGGTCAAAATATCAATTGTCAAAAAATCCTAGATTCTAGAATGTTCAATTTAAGAGCAGAGTTTGCCTTCATTATTTCACAAAGAAATTAACAAACAAAAATCACGTGACTATTTATGTATATTATTTTTCATGAACTCTAATACCGTACTGATTTTCTTGTCACATTTTATCATTGTTTAAGTTAAAATTCATTTGCATATTTTTCATATTTTTTATATAAAATAAATTGTTCTTTCATAAACAATTTTAATTTTTGTGAAATATTATTTTTAGAAATTAAATTAAAAGATGTCAGATTCAAAATATGATTATGAGATTCAAAGGAAAGTCCCAAAATAATGGTCATTTTTTCATTGTTTCATCCTTTTGATCAACATAAATATATACTAATTCAATATATCGATAAATCATTGTATCAATAAATCACAATATCAATAAATGAAAATATCAATAAATCAAAATATCAATATATCAATAAATCAATTTATCAATATATCTATAAATCAATATATCTATAAATCAATATATCTATAAATCAATATATCTATAAATCAATATATCTATAAATCAATATATCAATATATCAAAAAATCAATATATCAATAAATGAATAAATCAATATATCAGTAAATCCATATATCAATATATCAATAAATCAATATATAAAAAAATCATTAAATTTAATAAATTAGTAAATCAATTAACAAATCATTAAATTAAAAATTCATTAAATCAACATAAGTAATCCTGCCAGGAAGAATAGGAAAATTAAGATGTACACGTTTCAAAATTTCCCCGGCACGGAGAATTTATACTCCTTATAAACTGGACACTTTCGAAACCAACTGTGGAGCCAACAGTTTAACAGTTAGCTATTTAGTGTTGATTATAACATTGAAAAATGAAAAATAATTTTCATTGTGACTTCTGAAATTACTGTTTAACTACAAATTCACCATCACCAGGAAAGATGCAGAAATACACTTATAAAAAAATGATTCAACTAAAACTAATGTAATAAATATAAAAATAAATAATGTGAACGGTGCTTAACTCCAAATTATAGTATCTAATGAATATTCGACATAGTCGAATTACAAAAGTGGTTTGAAGATACTAATACATTTAAATTTAAACACTGTTAAAATATTTAAATTTTAATATTCAGTTTGATAAATGGATGAAACGCATAATTATCTACAAATCATAGAGAACTCCTCTGAATATTATTATATAAAACATTACAGATTTTCAATATAAAATTCTTTTATAACAAAGTTACAAAAATATGTTAAAAGCCCATAATTCCCATAATCAATTTTGAGTTTTTTAAAAACTTTTTGAATTGCTTATTTCTGATAAAATATATATATAAAATAGTGTACGTTATTTCTTATTGTAAAACGAAAATTATGTGACTGAATAAAACATATTTCAATATTAATATTTTTTGGTATAAATCACTGCTGCCAGAATTGGATACAAATATGAATAATTGTTGTCCCAGAAATATACAATATTTGCTCAAGGCAATCAATGTATCCTGTTATTTTCGAAAACCCACATAAGGTTGATAATACCATTTCATAAACGTATAATTTGCAATATACAATTGTAATACATTGTAAATATATTGTAACTTGATAATTGTTACGTTCTCAATCAACTCCGAAATGTAAAAAAGTTATAATTGCAGATTTTACTTCAATTTGCATAGGTTTTCCTTTTTGTATACAAGTAATTTTCTACAGTTGAATTTATTTACTTACGAGAAATTTACATGTAAACATCATGTACAATATGCATGTAATAATGTTCTAGAGTAACAAAATTATACAAAACAAAAATTCCGATTTTGCCTGTAAAAATAACTACAATAATTTTCAATATTTTATTATACCGAATATCTCTAATCAATATGTAACGACTTATTGATTATTTTTCGGTATATATGCTCTCAGCCATCTTACATTTTGTCAGTGGACATAAATTAAAAAAATAGAAACATGTTATTTTGTGTTTAGTGTAATCATAGTTTCGAGATTCTATTTGAGCCTTTCACTAAATAACACAACGACCTACACTATTATTGTAATGTTATAACAGATCATGTAAGCAATGTTCAAATGTCAAAAACACAACATTTGAAGTATTTCATGGAGAAAAGTTCACCTTATTCAAACGAATAAAATGGCTATAAAAAACAACCATTCCTGATTGGTTATATTAATTCTGTGAAATAAGCATATTACAACATTTTCTTTTAAACATTGACAATCCCATTACCTTTTGTTATAATCCTTGAAAAATGGCGGAACAAAATGCCATGGTTTACAGAGATGTGGATTCACCAAAAG
>JAUZND010002189.1:0-13011 GCA_034780555.1 Coelogynopora nodosa
CAAGGTGGAAGCAAGGTGGAAGCAAGGTGGAAGCAAGTTGGAAGCAAGTTGGAAGCAAGGTGGAAGCAAGGTGGAAGCAAGGTGGAAGCAAGGTGGAAGCAAGGTGGAAGCAAGGTGGAAGCCAGTTGGAAGCAAGGTGGAAGCAAGTTGGAAGCAAGTTGGAAGCCAGTTGGAAGCAAGTTGGAAGCAAGGTGGAAGCAAGGTGGAAGCAAATTAGAAGCAAGTCACTCTCTTTTACCATAATCTGTCCTTATATATTTAATATTGTGTATTATAATTTGATTGTAAAATGAATTTTCATGTTAATCTATATATTAAATCTTAGACTATAAACAGTTATAATAATGTTGCATCAGAACTATATTGGATTTAAATTATTTGCTAATTATAATAAGTGCAAAACCAACATTTATAAAACATACTATATGTGGAGAAACCATACTACTTTGAGAGACTTACATTTTTTACATAAATAAATTCATATTAAGTGATGGGTATTTTCACAGCTGTTGCATGATTTTGCGTGGAGATATATTGTATGTCAAAGTTTCCACGTTTCAATTTTCTAATTTAGTTTTCTTTGTATGCAGTTTATTCGGGTATGTTTACAGAAGGATGATATAATGAATTATGAACCGACTTATAGTTACAGCACAGTATCATCATAGTCAGCATTTGCTAACAAACAGCTGACAAATAGATAATAAACTGCAAGTCTGTTTGTTAATTGTTTATACTTGGGTAGAACACATTTAAAACAACATAAAGATGTATTGATTATAGTTTTTAACTATCTGAACTATATAAAAGAGGGAATGCATACAATTAATGATGGTATTTCGGTCATTTAACGCTTTAATAGTAGTATATATGTAATGATATATTTATAAATATCTTCTTTGAAAAAACAATAAATATCTGAAAATCAGAGTACTGTTTTTAATACAATGCTAGTGAAGTATGGCTTATCTTACCCGAAGAATATTTGTGTAAGTGGCTGATTTCTTGGCCTACGTCCATCCTACGGTATATGGTTTATTGAATAAGTTGCAAGGATTCGGTGCAATTAAACTATACCCAAATTGTTAGTTTTAAAGATGCGACCAATTCACACCTAGTGCAGTGCAGGGAGGAGATAAAAAATGGTACGACATTTTCGGGAGTTTAACTTCTAATTTATGCTAAATGCAACGCAATCTGGCAATAATCCTGAGGGTTTTTCAGAATATAAATGCAAAGAATGCACTGGATAAGGACTTTGCATTGTTTGTAATGAAGAAGTTGTCTTTAGCTTGCTAGCTTTTCTAATATTCGAATCTTTATTCATACGAGAAGTGAGAAAAATGCCAAAAATATGCAAACTTGTATAGCGTAATGCTCATTTATATAATTTCCATATAAAGTTATTGTGTTATAATTATCCACCCATTTCAGTCATTGTCAAGTAAGTATACAAATGACTAGCATACGAGCTGCTGGAGAGATTCAATAAGATCGAAATAGCTTTAGAACTTGCAGTAGTGAAAACAAGTTTTTTACGTATGTATTTAACAAACTTTACGTTGGACAAGTTGTCCCAATTCATATAAAAGAAAATGAATATTTATTATTTAAAATAATTAGAAAATACAAATGTCAAAAATAATAAAGAACCAGACATAAAGCTTACAGATGACCTATTTCAGGTGACCTATAAAGCTCAAAGATGACCTATTTCAGGTGACCTATACAGGTGACTTATAGATGACCTATTTCAGGTGACCTATAAAGCTCACAGATGACCTATTTCAGGTGACCTATAAAGCTCACAAATAACCTATTTCAAGTGACCTATACAGGTGACTTACAGATGACCTATTTCATGCGCCAACGTTTCCGCCGAAGAGAGTCCAGAGTCCTTGATCAGTCCGCAGTTCTGTGACGTACAGGCCCCCATCAGATTGGTTACGCCGAGGGTCCGACAGTCGTTCTGGTATTGGCAGAACTTTGCCCTAGATCGGAGATGTGATACGAGGGCCTTAGCGATAATATCTAAAATATGAGATCATTCTAAGCACATTCTATGTGCATTTGCGCAACTGCGTTGAAAGGTTCATATTACAAGTTAAACATGGTAGTTGACAGGCGATGTGGCTTGTTGGTAGGTGTGTTCGCTCACAGATCGCTGGGTTGCATGTTCAATTCCACATTCTACTGATGAGGGTCAAATACCCCGAAACCGGTCTGCAGATGGATTTAACTGTCTAAAATTATTGGTTATGCAGGTTCTATGTTTTGCATAAACTCCCCTGGTGAACTGAATAAATGTTCCTATGCATGGGGTATAATGTCGCACGGACTTCTTAATATCCAGTTTGTTATTATATTTCAGTAAAACTTTTCTCGACAATATAAATATATTTTTGTTTAGTTTAATTTTAGAAAACCACCTAAACATTTGATGTGTTTTAAGATTACGCTCTTTAGATGAATTACAATATCTAAACTGATAACAAATTTATAATATTCATATCTACTTTTCTACAGACTCCGATTTTGTGATAATTAATATGTTATCTTAAAAACCGAAAAGGTAATGATTATATAATATTAATATATTGTATAATGCCAGATTATTTAAATGCATTTTTTGGTTTTCCTTATAATGTATTTAATCTTAACTTCGTAAACACCTATATAGCATATTTTTATTTTTTATGAAATGAAGTAATTCATATAATTGACAAAATGAACTATTTTGTTCGGAATATCAGTGTTGAACAAAATTAGAATATTACAACCAATTTCAATTAAATACAAATAAATTGTTTAAATATACGATATTAAATTTTCCATGCAAAATATATTTAATTTAGATAACATAACAAAATAATTCTCTAACGTTAACTTCACAGTTCACATAATTTATATAACAATATTTTATTTTCCCATAAACTCTGCAACATATTACTATATTTATGAACAGTAGTATGTAACAAAATTATATATAAAAAATAGTGTGAGATGCAAAAAAAGTGAATTCTGTGCTAACAGCTACACTTCAAAACTTTCAGTTACTATGATTTAGAAGCAGATAAAAAATTGACGAAATATATTAGTTTTTATCATAATGTGGTTAATTTAGGCTTTTATTATTTTCTTTGTAAAATTATCTTATCTATTAAATGGCGCTCAACTAGGGGTATATTCTATCGCAATCGCGCAGCCAAGGGGGGGGCGTGAGGTCTGTCCCCCGCCACCTCCGGAATAATGACGCCCTCTACTGAATCAAATGACGCCCGCCCCTATATGAGTGGCCCCCCTCCCTTGAAATGTTACTGACTGCGCCACTGTATTGCCCCTGTTGCGCGCGACAATCACCTGGTAAGAAGCATGACTAGATCGTATCCGTAGAATGAGTCATTCCTTCTCGGTCCTTCGGTTCTGTTGATCCAATCACAGAATCGAGTCATCACCTGGATGGCTGGATCTGATGTGGAGTTTGAATTCGTCAGATTGGTTATCATGGATGACGTCTGTAGATGACGCAAGAGTAAGGTTTAAGGTCACAATTTTAAATGACAATTTCATTGCAAACTTCTCTGCAAACTTCTCTGTTTAGTTTTTTTACAAAAAAGTTAAATTAAGGGGAAATATAAATTAATTTTTAAAAATACTTCTTTTGAATGGGTCAATGTTTAAGGAATGTGTTTTTCTTTTCAATTAGATGGTTTTAAGATGACGTATAAAACGTGATTCAAATATTCAATTCTATTCAAATCACATATTAAATATTATTATAATAAGCAATGTTCAATTTAAAACAACAACACTTTATATTTTCAAAACTCTATTCTACGACCGGTGACATTTTGTCAATTTACAAAAAAGTTATTTTGAAAAAATATATGATCAACTGGTGTTTTATCCATAAAGGGAGATATTTAAAACTGATTAGCATTTCTTTCTTTACGTGTAAAATATAAACTTCGAAATCTTCTTCTTTGATGCATTAAAATTGATCAAGATGAGTAAACGCTCAATCGTCGTGTTTATTATCATGTTTTTTTCACAGTGTGATATTTTATATTTTCTTCTAATATTCATATAGCCAGTAGCGTTAATGCGAATTTGTGTTTATCCCATTTACTATAAATGTTAAGTCTTAGGTTTTACAATATAATTAATTCTTAGAATAAATAATATTTTTAAAATTTATTTTAGCATAAAAAGCTTGAATTGTTTCGTAATGTATTTTATGCTTTACACACATACACTTATTATGACAAAAATATAATAAATTGTATGTTAAATAAATGTATTGAATACACAATTTATTATTCTGCAAACGTTACCAATACATTACTTGAATCTTTTCATACGCTTTTCTGTAGGTATTATTATATACTCAGACTATTTAGTCCATACAAGCTGTCCTCATTAAAGATATGCCTTACCTCTTGATCTAGTTTAATTATTCTCCGCAGATGAAGCTTTATCATCTGTCCCAATGATTTGTCGTCGTAAAAGCTTTGAGCCTATAATTAAAAGACAATTTTTAAAACTATTCACTTCGAGTTACATTACAATTATTTGAATGAACTAAATACATTATGTATAATTCTGCTACATCATGCACCATCGTTACTAATAATAAAATATATAAATATATTTGGAAGAGCATGTAGTGTTGTACTGTATCCAATAAAACTTTAGAATACGACAACAAGTTTCATGAAATTGTTTGCTAAATGCAGCACTGTTTAATATATGAACTATAATTGACTACGTAAATACATATATATATTATATATATACAATGTATTATAATATATTATTATTATATATATACTAAAAATATATACTACTTATGTAAATCTATATAAGATATGGTTCCTGTTATGATTCCCATTATGGTATTTAAAAAAAATAAACGTATTGTTAATATTATTGTAATTATTAAACAACAAAATCACCCGTTGTATTACATTATTTAATCATCCCCGCATAAGTATAATCTAACACAGTTAATAGTATAATCTAACACAGTTAATAGTATAATCTAACACAGTTAACAGTATAATATAACGCTTAATATGTTTATGAACAATAAGGCGTGCTTTTATTACAGAACTTTCAAAAGAAAATGAACGATTATTAAAAAAGAATATGAGCACATACAAAGAGATCAAAAAAAAGAAAGCTTTACATATTTTGCAGCAATTTCTGATAAAGAAGAACAAGTTTTCACGACTATGTATTATCATTTTATTAGAATCATGTTGAAATGTCGATTGCTATATGCTAGTTAAATATATGTATTAATAAAAAATCTAATTTACTTTTTAGAAAACATCAACAGAACAAACAAAATAGTTCAGTATATACAGTTCTTGCACAATAATACTCTTACATGATTTGTCAGCGTAGTATTCCATATTTGTTTAACGTAGTTTTAAATAATGTCACTTGAGCCAAACGATGAAAAAATCATACAACACCACAATATATTATTAATATTACTATTGATTTTCAGAAATCATTATGCGCCAGTAAAATATTTCCCCCGTCAAAACATACCATTGACACCAGCATTTTCGCATACTTCAACACTCCGCGGTTGCTGTGAAATTCAGTGGCCTCGAAGTCCACCACGAGCAACAATTCAATGTAGAGCCGCTTCTTACAGAGATGAGGTCCTCCACCGATGCAGTTGACACCGCTCTTGGCGAGAGTCGAACGCTTTCTTCTTGATGGTGGCGCGGTCTTGAGGTCAGCACGAATTTGGGCAAGCTCGGATTCAACTAAAATTAAGGGGATTGTGGGGAAAAAGCAAAATAATTGAAGCGAGCGAAAATAAACTATTATTTGACAAATTAATCAACTGCTAACAATGAAGACACTAACTGTGCCTTTTCATACTTAGAATAAAATTTTATTTTATAATTCGTAACACTTACAAAAAGTTACTCACTTACACGATATTTTATAGAAGCTAATATCCTTTCATGTGGAAAACCATTTGTTAATTTGATTATCGTTAGCTGTATCAACATTTTACTGTCTCTTCAATGGAATTATTTTTATGTTTAGGTTCTTGTCGCTGGCTCCAAATTCTTTCCACTGGTAATATATGACATTCTTACCATGAAAAGTTTAATACGAGTCTGGAAACTTGGCATGGTTTTCAAAGATATATATATATATGAAATGCCGGGATACAAAGTTCCTCCAACAACATGAAAAATCGCAAGATCTTTTGATATCGGAGTATTCTGTATATAATTATATTGTTTCTTTGCAAATAGTTAAGAATAATTGTGGAGAATTCAGGATGTAAACTGAAGGCAACCTTTATGTGGCACTCCACCGCCCCCTACCCCCATCTCTGTATGAGTTCATTGGTGTACCCCACACTTTTCATGATGTATCTTTTTTGGTTCTACATATGATTTTATATATAATATTTTTACAACACACGTAGCATTATATAATATATAATATTTTATATTTAGGAGTTTTATCAACACACTAAACTAGTGTCTAACTTTAATTTGTTATTGAAATGACTAATGACCATGCTTTGGTAATAATAATATTATAATATTATAATTACATATATATATATATATAGAGATGCTTTTACCGTCATTATTTTCTAATGCAAGTATTCTATGGGTTTTGTCATCATTGGTTTTGACATATTTGATGATAATATGAGTGGGATTCGTGTGTTTATTTAAGTTGGTCACTTCAGCAGGTGAAAACGACAAGAAAAAATCTTTGGTTTGTATCAAGCCATTCTGAAATAAAGGAAGATTATTCGTTGGTAAATTTAGAGCAATGGTAGGTTCTAAAATTACATCGTTATCTTACACCTTTATAGTATCTTAAAACTGACGCATCAGAAAGACAAAAATATTAATGAAACTAATAAAATATTAATAATATTAATTAAAAAACAAAATGTACTAAATTGAAATTGAAAAAAACTCCTCTTCACTCTAAATTGATATCATGCTAACATCTTGGTAAATACTGTTTTATGATGAAGTTTTCATTGAATCTATTTTCAATTTACAAATCATATATAAATTAAATCAAATTATATACATTAATTGATTTAATCAATTAAGTTCCGATATTTAGCTGAACTGTGAATGCATAATTAAAAATGTTTAAACAAATCGACGCTTCCTTTTTCTTAGACGATATTAATACGAGAAAAAGAAAAAGAAGGGTAAAAGGAAAAAAAGAATAAAGAAGAATATTGAAAACAAAGATTTAATACTTTTATTGAGGCGCTTACTAGCTTAGTAAACAAACATATGAGTAATTACATTCTAATAGAAGTTTCTATATAGTTCATCTTAGCTGTCAACGTTATCATAATTCTTGTAATGCTACATATATATTACTGTGCTGTATATAACATTTCTAGGATGTCATAAATGTAATAATATTATGATGTAATACATTAACAGCAAACACTGTTTTAAAAGAGTAGAATCAAAATCAAATATAAATAAATACACGATGAGTCTAAAAATTGTGTATATACGTAAAATAGTAAATAAATAAATTGCGCAATATAATATATTATAGAAATAATGATTTCATCCAATAAAGACAATTAAATCAATGAAGAAAATTAAAACAATTTTGACAATCGCCTGGATTCAGCACAAGAAGTGTAGGTAGGTCATGAATAGAATATTGTAGCATAAGTTGTGCCTGTGAAATATGCAAAAGTGGATAGTCACAGAAAAAAGAGAGAACCACGTAATAAATGAACCTTAATAATTTTTATTTTTATGTCAGAAGCAGTTTAGGAGCTTCAGAAGTACGCCTAAATCGATACTATCACATGTATAGCCACGACCCTTTCCATTGGAAACGAGTAAACCAATCGATTGTATACATAGAGGAGCTTCACTGTTATGTAAAATATAATGAATTGGCAACCTTATTTTTGAAATTATAAATACGATATATTATTAATAGGTCACAATTACATAAATGCTCAATCATACCCAACCCAAATCATAGTCCAACTTCTGCAAGACAGCAAGCGAGTTATTTCGACCAACGACGGATCCAGTAAAGTAACAATATTGCGTTTTCTGAGTGGAAAATAACCTGTCCTCACCACCACCTGACTCGTCCATATTGTAGTGGCCAGACAATTCATTGTGTACATTTTCATGGACAACAACGGGCTCAACACTGGGGCAAGTCTTAGTTAGGTTGAGTACCAGAGTTGTGTCATTTTCAATATCGATCTGTAACTGACTGTTGACTACTTCACTGTTGAGAAGTGTAGCCTTGGCAACGGAACTACCATCTGAAATCAAAATCAATATATATATATAAATGGTTTGAAGTGAGGTAAATATCGATTTAATCATCAGGTGAGTGATGATCATATTACGTTAGATCAATTAGGAGATATTGATTGCGAAAGATTGCATCACATTACAATTTTGACTGAAATGAAAATTCTAATCATAATAATTGATTTTGATTTGTAAAATACAATAATTTAAACAATTTTATTAATTAGTCTACAATTTCGAAAGCAAAATTTAAACAAAAATTATGATCGCATGGAAGCAGTTTAAGTGCAGTATTATTGTGCAAACTTTGCAATAATAAGATGTAATATCACTAATAATTTATATAATTTAATTAAATAGATCGCCACTTTTTATTTGCTATTTATATCTGGTATTGTTGTTATTAAAATCTATTCGAATAATTAAATGTGCAGTCTTTTTCCATTAAATTTTGTATTTCCATTTAATACACTCAGTATTATGTAATGGTGGTATAGTTAGTGAAAATCAGATGAAACTTGTTTTGAAATTGAATAAATATATATATATGTAATTGTTATTAAAGTATTACTGAAATGTATTAAAATGTTTAACATCGAAAATGTTCCTTTAGAAAATGCGGTAATACTCCTTTTGTACACATTGTTTTTTTGTTTCTATCAAACAGCTTCACACATCTACTATAGTTATTCAGAAAGATATATTATAAACTTTTAAATCAAAATATGCGTACAAAAGTACTCCTACTACAGATGCATTCGAATAAAAAACAATTATTTGAATGTTTTCTGACGAATTCAAAAATTGAAATATTAAATTCATTGATATTAAAAAACAAAGTTGGGCCTTTTGTCAAAATTCTGTTATTCATGAATAATTTACAAATCAAGTTATAAAAAAAATGCATACCTACATGGCACACTTAAGAATATTTTATTTGAATATATTATATATGTGTTTGCTTTTAAGATTTCAAATCGAAGGCTGACTTTTTATGCAGCTATAAATTAAATTAAATTCAATAAATATATATATATACTCCGTTTCATCGGGATATTTAAAAAGAATATGCAAATGTTACAAAATGAATCATTTAATGCTATAAAGAAGGGATGCCACTCACCAGATAGCAAAGTCCAGGAGTGTACACTATTTGTGAAACAGAAAACAAAAAAGTTTACAACAAGCAAACTTCCAACTAGCCACATCACTTATGCTTGAGCCTCTCTCTCAAATGATAACATCAAATATCATTATTGGCTCCTTATATATATATTATTATTTCCAAATATTCAAGTTGAACATAATAAATGTAATAGACTGGTAATTATTTTTCATTAGTTTGCCTTAGATTATGACCAAGATGTTATCGTTATTGGACTTAATTACTCCTTGACTAAACTATAATATGTATATATAACATAAAAACGGTGATACATGATAAATGGATATACATTGCTGTTCATTATGGTATACTGAAACATGATAATGACTTCCGGTGTTTACATGAATGTAGTTTGTAATATTGGATGGTACTATAGCGGTGAGACATGAGGGGTTTATTAAATCTGTATTTGGCTGACCATGTAAAGTAAGCATTTTTACATAAACCTGTGTATAACCATGATTTATTGTTTGTAGGTCTTTATAGTTGTCATGGTTTCGTGTTCATTCTATAGATCTAAACAACTAGATCATCAGTACGGATTTAAAAATAGTGAACTAAATGTTTACCCTACCTATTGTATATATATATATATATATAGGATTTTCACATATAAATAATAGTAGCAATAAATATTGTGTTCCTATTCATATGAGATTTATGGGTGTACATATTAAATTTTTTAATACACTATAAAACAAGTTCGTCTTTATAACTTATATATTTTATGAAATACATATATGAATTTTTAATAATTTATTTTTATAACGATTTAAAAAAAAATTTGTAGACATAAACTATTTTGTGAATTTCCTTAAAGTTGATTTATTTAAATTTGGGTTATTTCTCAGATAAAAATGCGGTCCATTTGACATAAGTAGGAAAGCTCGTTATTAAATGGTTATTTATCTACGTGTATAGAAATATATCGTTCGTTTCTTCTACGCATACATATTTGTTGGTGATTTTAAGTTAATTAAGAGATATATCATTTTTATTTATACTTTTTTTTCAATAAAATGTCGCTTAATTATGAACTGACTTATAACGAGAAGCCTCGAATGTTTCTGGAAACTTTTTGGATGCTTTTCTTGGATGCTTCACTAATTCTTAGATGTGGTACGGCGCATTTCCAAATTATAAAATTATTTTCCACATAACCTAATTATTACTACTGATGAAAGTCATTAAGTAATATCTATATTTTGAATTACAAGTAAGCAGAAAAAGAACTATCATGCAAAACTAGCTCTATAGTAAACGTTACGATTGCACGAGGCTCAATATTTCCAGAGTGATCTAAACACATAACAAAACAAAACACACGCAGTAAAAAATATATATTTGTCCAATTAAAATGGTTAAAATATTAAATAAATAACAACTCGATTGTTCATAAAAATAGGTCCTGTAAATCAAAAGGGGCACCAAAGACATAGACACAGATTAAAAAAACAAAACTAAAAAGCTCCGAATTATGCTCACAATTCAACATCATCTTCGGGCAACGATTGTCGAAAGTACTGGCATACACACAAGGTAACACAGTAAGACAAAGCTATCTCGGCAAAGAAATACAAATATAAAAGAATACACAATACAACTCTTGTAATCATTCAATAAAAACATAGATTGCTAAAAGCAAACCAACAACTGAAGCGTCTGTAAATTTGGAAGACAAGCTCGCCGATGGTCGGAAGTAAAACATGAAAGTTTTAAAATAAATAATATAATGAATAAATTAAACAAATACGCACGGTGACTTTGTGATATGTTTAAGACACCAGTTCAGGATGTCGATTGAACAGCTCAATTGAAGTGAATAGAAATAGGATCTGGTATAGTTATGGTTCTCTGGATATGAATTGAAAGAATTATCTTTTCTACCTTTCTGCGTAATGTACAATTGAACTTTCTTATAACATTCTGTACCGTAACAAACCGTAGTGTAAAAAAGGCATTGACAGCGGAGTGTGTAGGGATTGCACCAAAAAGCGAGAAATCCAAGTTTTGACTCTGTATATATATAAATATTGATGTATGGTGTGTAATCTGTAATAATAACCAAATTAGATACAGTTTGGTACCTATTCAGTATAAAGGTAAAAACAGGAGTTGTCATCTTTTTTATATCCAACCTTCTTCAGTTCTAATATCCCCACCACGCACAAGGTTCCGATAAAATGGCCCAAATCTAACACATACAGTGGTATCTCTGGTTATGATATTAGGATACGACTATATTTAGAGTTTATAAAATGGATTATCAAACGTTTTCAATTGATAAAGAACGACTGGAGATAATGGAACAATATTGGCGAAGAACTGAAATACTAATAATATAAACGAGAATAATAAAAAGGTTGTATAATATAAAGATTAAGGGACGTTAGAGGGACCACTCAATATGTCCTTTTATACGTTAGAGGGACCACTCAATATGTCCTTTTAGACGTTAGAGGGACCACTCAATATGTCCTTTTATACGTTAGAGGGACCACTCAATATGTCCTTTTATACGTTAGAGGGACCACTCAATATGTCCTTTTATAGCCCAAATTCCATCTCACTATAAGCGGACACTGGTTAATACTATAAGACAAGGATCTATTTATCGGGACTAATACAATTGTAAACGAGCTATCGTTAATTCGAGAAGAAGTGGACACCCTGTGTTGATGTACAAATATGGTGAACATAGATGGGTCATATATTGTATATTGCACTACTCATAAATAAACAGCCTCGTATCATCAGTGGAATATTGTATAGTCCTGATAAACACTATATTTTATTTACAATGTACTAAATAATATAATGTTAACTGTGATATAAAAAGAGAATTATTTCAATATATTATTATGAACATAGTATACCTTATAAATTAATTTAGAAAAACGTATAAATAATGTTTGTAAATCAGTAGCATCTATTATAAACACACAATCTGGACAATCCAAATAATAACTTGATTTTTAAAGCACATCATAGCTAGGCTGCAGGTCAGATAATAAATATATGATACGATAATGAACTACATGAAACTTACATTCTCAATATATCTTTTTTTTACACATTTATGCAAAGATAGCTATCTCTATAGACTTGTTAAAAAAATACAGATGGCCGGATGAATATGAACCAATCACGTTACAGAGCGTCAGAAGAGAATCGATATTTACACGAACACACACACACGGATAAACAGGTAGAAAGACGAAGCGAGGTGGAGGCGTCAAAGCTCCCTTCATCTCTTGGGATGCTCAAGGTAGACGGTGAGCCCGTCTTCCATTAGTCGCATCTGCAGGTTGCACAGATCTCTGGCCAGTCTGTCCATTTCAGCATCTCGGATACCGAGAGCCGATCGTAGAGAGGAGCACTGACCCGTGAGGGAGGTGATGGTCTGATGGGCGTCTGTGACCTTGAAGGTAAGTTCTGGGGTGAGAGGTGAGATAAAGAGAGGATCGTGTTCTGGGGTGGGGTGAGAGAGATAGAGGGCGAGAGGGCGTGTTCTGGGGTGGGGTGAGAGAT
>JAUZND010002190.1:0-13011 GCA_034780555.1 Coelogynopora nodosa
CCACCCGCCCAAGGACGTGGAGGCCTATGTGCATCGATCTGGTCGAACTTGGAGAGCCGAGAGGAAGGGTGCCTGCGTCTGTTTCTTCACCCCCGGAGAGAGGGGTGATCTGCAGAGGCTCGAGAAAGCGGCCAATATTGAGTTCAGGAGGATTTCTGCTCCCACTCCTGAAGAGATTGGCGAATCTAACAAGGTAGGTTCATCATCACTTAGCAATAATAGCAGTGTTTGATTACTGTGGAGAGAGGAGGTGGGGCATTGTGATTGGTGAGTTCATGGCAACGCTTAGTTACCGGGGAGTGAGTGAGATGTGGTAGCGTGGAAGGTGAGTTCATAGCAACACGTAGTTACTGTGTAGTGAAGATATAGGGTATTGTGATTGGTCAGTTCATGGCAACCCTTAGTTACCGTGGAGTGAGTGAGATGTGGTAGCGTGGAAGGTGAGTTCATAGCAACACGTAGTTACTGTGTAGTGAAGAGATAGGGTATTGTGATTGATGAGTTCATAGCAACCCTTAGTTACCGTGGAGTGAGTGAGATGTGGTAACGTGGAAGGTGAGTTCATAGCAACACGTAGTTACTGTGTAGTGAAGAGATAGGGTATTGTGATTGGTCAGTTCATGGCAACCCTTAGTTACCGTGGAGTGAGTGAGATGGGGAGTTTGGAAGATGTGTTAAATTTTGGGCATGTCTCTATACAATTTTTAATGAGTTAATGATAGAAAAAGAATTGAAATGGGCACTCTCTCCTGCTTTTTTTATTTTGTCCTGCCTTCGATTGTACTCTATGTGTCCTTTTATGTATCTCCTTTTACCTATTTACTGTGCATTCTATCTTGGTGAGATAAAGACGTCGACATTCATAAATTTCTTTTTTAATTAAATGTTTTTTTTTAAATAATATTCAGCAATGTAGTTTATGACCCTCTTGACAAAACTACAGTTTACTAACGGTCGGGTCAGGATCATCTTCAGAGGGAACTACACTTGTACTCATGCTATTTATGCTCGAGTTATTGCCAGAAACCTTTCATCCCAACGCTGACTATAGAATTAAGTTATGCCTATTCACCAGACTAGTCTGTATATATTTATTTCTTGTCTAATCCGTGCTTAGATATCTGATATATGTAAAAATAATATGGTTGTAACTTACAGTTGTCATATTTCATGATCATTGTAATCCATTGATGGCTTCTTAGATACGCCCTTCACTCACGAAATTCACCTTCAATTGTATATTACATATTTCGGTATATATCGCAAATCGTATTCTTTAACTCTTCGTACGTATAACCCCCTTTTTTACTCAAGAAATATAACAAAAATAATTTTAAATATTTTTACATACCAGAAAACATTGTGTTAATATTCATCATTTTTTACCCCCCCACCTGGATTTTCATACTTGCCGAATATATTAGGAGCTGAAACTTGCAACATTAATAGAAAAAAAAGTTTATCGTAAATTATATCCATTTAACGTCAGTATTAAAATTATTTATTAAAATAACCAGCAATTTAAAATAATACTCAAATAACATTTATACTACTTATAGTATAGCTTATTTGTATAAGTAGTATAATTATTAAAATCTATCAACAAATATAGATCTCGTGATCTGGAATCAGATGCAAAACGAATCAAATCAATTGGTTGCATTTAACAAAAGTTATAGCATTTATTGGTCAATATATAGCATACATGGTTATTTTCCTATAGTTTTCCGAACTGAAGTTTATGACGTAATCAGGTCATAAAAATGATACCAATCGAAAAATTTTTTCGAAAATTGAAATCGCTCGACAAGTCTTTAGGAGTTTTGTGTATACCAAATTTCAGGTTAATCGGATGATAGGAATTTTGCTTTTCCTTGACAACACCCCCCCCCCCCCCACTCCACGTAGCAAACCCTACAAATTATGTCCACATATGAAAAGTTAAATCAGAAATACTGATCATTTTTAAGCAAATTGAATGTAAATATTTCATGCTCATCTCGCAGGATGAACAGGCGAAAACCCTGGCTGTCATCCCAGAGTCTGCCTGGTCCATGTATCTAAGCAACGCCCAATCCCTAATCGCGGAACTGGGTGCGGACCGGGCTCTGGCCTGTGCTCTCGCCAAGATAGCCGGCAAGGTGGAGGAGGTGCGACCTCGCTCACTCCTCTCCTCACGAGAGGGCTTCACCGCGTACCAGATGACCTGTGATCGAGACGACATCAGGAGCAAGGGTTACGTGTTCACAGCGCTGCGCAGATGTCTGGCCGCGGAGAATGTGGAGCTCATCAAGAATGTTGTCTTTGTCAAGGGGAAAAAGGTAATGACCATTTATGTCTGTCTATATCTGCATCCACAGTTTGTCTATCTCTCACTCTGTGTCTCTGTTCCTAACTGAATGTTTGCATCGTTTGTGTCTGTCTAGTGTCTACCCATTTCCAGGCATCCTAAATTTCCAGAAATTTCAGAGGAATTTTAATTATTTTTGAGATTGACAATTTGACACTATTTTCTAATAGGGGTGGGGGTTAATCGGATCATTTCTTGGTCGGAGAATGGTTCTCAGAATTATATTTTATTTAGTGTTTAAATGAATTGTAACCCCAAATGTTTTGCTCTATTGGAGTGATGAGTATGTAATGGAAAATAAAGAACTACATTCAAGATTTATTGCATCCAAACTCATCCATACTTTACTTAATGTATCTTATATCTCATTTTAACAACTTACTTCCTTTATGTTCATTATTAACTTTTTGTACAAATTTACTCTTAACTTTCAAAGTTGTTCAATTACAATTTATTTGTATTTATCCAAAACAATTAATTTTTATTCTAAAAGTATTTTCCAATTAGACCAGAGTCTAGACCTGTACAATTTTAAATAGCACGGCATAAAAACACCAGATTTAACAGACCAAAGAACTTGTCTTTAAATGCAATCCAAGCTTTAAAACTGAAAAAATTTCGGCTGCTCGCCTCGCCATAAGGCAGTGGTGGATAATTTATTTTAGAGCTGTTAGGATGCCTGGTTATCTGCGCGTCTGTTTATCCATCATCTGCTTGTGCCTTTCCACATCATCTGTTTTTGTTTTTGTCTCTCCATCATTGTGTTTCTTTCTGAGTCTCTCTGTCTCTCCAACATACGTTTGCTATAAAAATGTCAGCTATTCGCAGTATTGGTGCGCCTTAATACTGACCCTTACTCCGGTTTCAGGGATTTGCATTCGACGTGCCCGACAAGATCCTCAACGACCTCGAAGACAGCTGGAAGGACGGCAAGTGGGACCAGCTGGAACGATTGACCACCCTCCCCGAACTCGAAGAGGAAACCGGTGGTGGTGGTGGATTCTCCTCTTTCGGTGGCAGAGGAGGAGGGTTCAGGGGACGTGGCGGTGGATTCAATCGAGGCGGGTTCAGAGGTGGCGATAGAGGGGGTGGGTTCAATCGAGGCGGGTTCAGAGGTGGCGATAGAGGCGGTGGATTCAAGCGCTCCTTTGGCATGGACAATGGCGGTGGAGGAGAACACAAGAGGATCAAGTTCGAATCGACCTAGTCGTGGGCTTTGTTTTGTTCCTCTCCTGCATTTTAATGTCTTTCTAATACCTTTTATTGTTGCAGATCTTTAACTATTCCGGTCTAACATTCAGTCTCGTTGTTACTTCTCATGTCTCTGCGACCTTTTTCTTCTTTATGCTCCAGACATTGTTGTAACATTATACCGTATCGCTAGGTAGTAAATAAACCCTTACACAATTTTGGAGTACGGTCATCAAATCATGCTTTTCACTTTATAACTATTGTGTTGGGTTCTGCATTAGATTATTTATAAATAAGCTTATTTCAGTATATCAATAATAATATAAAAATATAATAATTGACTAACATATTTGAAAAATATATGAAATGAAATGAATAATTATGAAATGACAGCAAAATTACGACAATTATTGAACACAATGAAGATGTTTGAGTTTTATATCGAAAGTTTATAATTAACTTATTTGTTACTCAGGTTTATCACAAATGAGCACTAAATATAAAAATATATGTTACTGCAATGAAAGGGTTTTAGACCACATAAACTTGGTGATTAACTGTAAAGAGAATTTTTGATAGTCTGAAATCGACAGGTAAATATTTGCCCCTCAATAGTACAGAGTAGGAATCGAACATGCAAGCCATTGAACTCTGAGCGAACCCATCTACGTGTCTATATATTCATTTATACTTTATCATAGCGCTTTTAGACACGGTAATTGGCAGGCAAGGATGTGGCCTAGTGGTAAGTGGGTTCCCTCATAGATAGCTGGGTTGTATATTTGGTTTCTACTCTGTTCTGATGAGGGGAAATACCCTGAAACCGGTCTGCAGATGGATTTACCTGTCGATTATACTGTGTCTCTATCAAAATTCAACTATGCATTATTGTGGAGCCGCATGGAGGATTCCACGTGCATTGGTTAACAGTATTTAGGTTAATTATTTATCAGTAATTTTAAATATTCCCAATATAATTGACGATTTATTATACAAAAATCAAGTTGATTGCGTTTTGTAGGAAAAAATTAACATTTTCATTGCGAATTAATTTTATTTAAAATAGAAAATTCGCACTAAAAATTACACAGCTATCTGTCGCATTTTTGTTTAATAATTAATTGCCAATTTTTATATAATTTGTTAATTAATGCATTTTTGAAATTCATGACTATATTCCAAAATAATATATTTTTTATTATCATAACTAACGAAGTAATATTTATTATTATTAACAATAGTACATTATTTTATACTAGAATATAATAATAAATATAGAACAAGTTTTACATATTGTATGTGCTTATTTGTTGAAAGAAATAATTGAAACAATTTAAAGTTGGTTATAAATTTATATTCATATTGCTATGTTTTGCATCAAAAAATATACAGACAATAAATGTATATTAATATAGTCAGATACTGCCTGAGTTGTTTCATAGCTACTGTGGCAACGTATAACTGGAAGTGGATGATTTTAAAAAGGAGGTAAATATTTATTTTAAAATAATTTAATATATATATGCAACATTTTAAAATATATTTATATATAAATTATTTTGATTCATGTAATTTAATATTAATAGTAACTATGAAAATATCAAGTGTGACTGTTATTTATGATAGTACTATACATTTTGCAATAGACTTATCCTTACCTCCAAAATTCTTTATATTTAACACATAATTAATAACGGTTACTGAGACGTTTAACCTTATTGTTCCAACCATATTATTAATGTGCTCTATAAGTCGTGCGTATTTTTGTTTTGTTTAAATGATCGAATGTAAACAGTAGGATCAACATTTAGGTTTCGGTTTTAGCTTACCGTATTGTAGATAGTAAATACAGAATTTTTGTGTAATTATTTGCTATTTCGAAGTTTTTTAGCGTAGACAGTCAGAATTAATAAAGGTGAAATCTCCCAGATATGTGGAAATGTAATTGATTGTAATTGGGATGAAACACTTCATGTTTTAAGAGGAAAGGTTTAGGGATTGATGAAAGATAAATTTTATAAAGTTAAAGTAAGTTAATGAAGTCATTTTATAATGTATTTAATACTAATTAACGTCTGATTAAATGTTACGTAATAATTAGTTTAAAAAATAAGTTAATTAGTAAATAAATTTCAATACATTGTCATTGATCTTTTGATGGACATCAAATTTAGAGTCGGTTATTAAGTTGGTTATTCTATCTCATCATGTCACTAACATACAAAATAAAACCATGAATATAAAATCAAAATATCACACTGTTTATTATAATATTTTAACAGGCATGCAGCCAGGAATTTTCAATGGGGGTCATGGAAAACAATTTGGGTGCCAAAGTACAGTGGTACAAGGTATAAAACCCCTGGGGCACCATATTTTAGCCTTATCCTAGGGACACCATATTTTCAAAGGGAGGGTCATACTATGGGTACTACCCCTCCTTAGGTGGTGCCTGTTTAATAATGTTATTATAAATAATACATATTAAAAATACCTATATCTAGATTAATGTTTCTCATTGCTAATTTTAATTGACCTTATTTTTTAGGACACCTAAACTATTTTTATATTTCATAAAAAGTATATATATATATTAATGATTATATATATATATCATGAATCCTTTTTAATTTATTATCTATTGAATTTAATTATCTAATTACATATAATATGGCCTGAGTGTGGACTTTGAATGAGTTAATCTGTAACAATAATAATTAATAATAAATGTTTAATATTTATGCTGTACTGGGTAGATATACTACATAATAAAATCCTTCACAGCTTAATAACTTGTTTCTAATTAATGCAAAATGAAGCATAAACATATAATATTATTACCTATTTTATAATCATCTATTTATTTGATAAATATAGAAACATATTTAAAAAATGTCACATATGTATTGTACCCAAAAATCAACTTACTTGGCATAAGCAACCCACTGTCTAAATTGCTTTTCAGATTTCTTGTTAGGAAAATTAAAAAAATTACAATAATTCATTATGGAGTTATGACTGCAGCCATATGCGAAGCAGTACATCATTTTATAAATTTAATCAATAATTTAAAAATGACTAAAAATATTAAATAGAACTGAAACCTAAATGTTGATCCTGCTGTTTACATTTGACTTTTTAAACAAAACAAAAAATATGTCACACTTGTACTTATAGAGTGTATACCTAAGAAGTTAATTGTTTAACTAAAATAAGTATGTCTTTTGTTTCTAAGTTAATCTTATGAATTATGTGAATATTTATTTATAATAACACTTCTCAATTAGTAAAAAAAATTAAATGTAATGTTTTGAAATCTATAAGTATAAAAATATTATAAAATAATAATATGTAATGCCAATAGTGGAGCTAACACTAATCAAGTGCAACAAAATATAACAATCTATTAATATTATACAACAATCTGTATACATCTATATTGTGCATATATATACCATATAGCATTAAAACTTATGTCATTCCAATACTATTACTGTACATACATTTCAAACTATATCAGTGGAATAAAATACAATACAACTATCAATATAACAAAGAGAAATAAACTGGGGAAAGAGAATTAAAATCAGATATTTAAATATATTTATTTCATACTCTGCATAAAATATGTATCATTTATACATGTTAGGGTATATATAGGGAACATGTAGACTATATATATTATAGTCACTGGAAATAAAATGTATCTCAGCCTTTACAGCCTTTCATTAAATAATCTATATTTCATTGGTAGATTACAGAGACTCTAAAGCCAGTCTCTTAAAATAATGCAGTTCAAAATGGATGATAGACTATACAAAAGACATCATGTCCATGGTCATTGTGAGTTCACATATGTTGGTAATCAAGGGTTAAATAACATTGGTATGCTCCACAATTATATTCCTGATAGGCCAGAGTAAACTGCTTCACACTGAGTGCAGTTGATCTTAAATACCACTGCTATAAAGCAGTTTCTATAATCTACATTATTATTAATTAAATTTCAAGACAAATAAAACCATTTGTTATAATTAAAAGCACATTTAAATTACCATACTAACAATTAGAAATGCCTAAACTAGCCAAATGTGATGTGGCTAACATAGACTATATATCATAGACATGCCCATATATGGCAAAATTATCCAGGTGTCTAAAATGGCAGATGTGGCTTAATTTATGGCAACAAGCTACTTATATGGCTTAAATTCAGCCACTATGTTTATTTATAATTTACAGTTTAGTTATATTTGCATTTTAATTATGAGAATATCTTTATTTGTTTCTTAGATTGCTGTATAATATTAATAGATTGCATATTTTATCACACTGTCAATGACAATACTATTGTTATAAAAGTTTATATATTTTAAATGAGATATAATATATTATTTTCCATGTTCTGACTGAGTATGGACACAGGTTGGAGATGGGCAGTGGTTTTGATCCATTTCATGTTGTAGATTGTCTAGAATTGTATTAGTTAAAACAATACCAGACTCCTTATTCATTCTAAATATATTTTTTAATTGATTATGGATTTAGCCTCTCCTTTGTGACACGATTTTCGATAGGTGCATCATTTTATTTCCTCAATAATGTCCATTTATTCTACAAAATCAATATAATTAATCATTCATCCTTTGCACTTTTATTAATAAATTTAAAGTTAATTTGGTACATATAGAGAATTATGGAATCAAATCAAAATTAAGTGAGAATTTCCACTGAATAAAATCCAATTAGGTTTGATTTTATCTGGTGCATATGTGTCACTATCAAATGTAAGTTGATTTATAACCATGTCAGTTAATATACTTATTAAAGTGAATCCTAGTTAAACATGTTAAAATAATTAGCAAGTAACTGTCTTAATACTTTAATACATATATTAGTGATGGATTGCAAGTCTGGACAGATAATTAATAAAAGTGGAATAACAGACACAAGTCATATATTACACTGTTTTATTAAAGTGTATGGAATGATACTATCATACTATAATATTATTATTTATAAACTTAAAATATATTTTTTAAGATCATATAGGACCACATAATTGTTTCTGTATGTGTTAGTTACATTAAACAAGTTGAAAAGAATGTTATCCTTGTACACTTATTTCTATGTTAGTACATTTTCATTGAATGTAACTGCATTAAATCTCTCAATTACTACTTTTACTACTGTAATTATTCAACAGTAGTTTTAGATGTTATTAGTTGATACATCTAATATTTTCTTTCTATTTCTCTGTAGTGTGTATATTATTGTTCTTTTAATATCATATCAAATTTTTAATATTTTCATCTTCAGTATTCTGCGCCATAACATTTTGCACCCATGGCTTCAAGTTCAGATGTTAGGCTTTTGCAAGTTAGATTTGATAACCTGGAAGTACACTTCAAGTAAATGATTGGTGGTGTTGCTATAATCCATAATATGCCATGCTAGCAATTTTTGTGTTAATAAATATTAGTATTGTGTTTAAAAAACGGTTTTATGACATAGTTCAGCTAAAAGTTGATACAATTTTTCACTGCTTTTATTATAGTTAAAGCATTCGATAAATAACTGTTCTTCATTAATGTTAAAAATCATTGTATTTAACTTTTCGATTGATTGAAATGGTTGACAGAATTTTTTTTAAGTAATAATGAAATTTATGCCTTATATTCTATGTTATTTAATACAAAATTATTGTATTAAATATATATGTCTAATAGCATAGCTCATATATTTCGTTAAAAATATATAATAAATGTTAGAAGATTAATATTTTATATAAATTTTAAATATATTCTTTAGTCAATAAAAACACAATTGTTTTGCCATATTGCATTCTGGTGACAGATTGGTTTGATCTCATGGGTTATGAATTACATAATATTACAGAAATGATTTAATCATAATCTGCTTCGATATATATTTTTGAGTTACATAACATGTTCCTGCATAGGATATTGACAACACTAAATATGTTTGTACTTAAAACATATTCCTCATAATGATGCTTTGATATATCTTTTTGTGCAAATATAATGACTATTTTTTAACAAATATTGTCAGATAGTATTGTATTTTTTAGTTAACTCTCAATGTCCACTGACTAGAATTTCATAGTATATCAATAGCTACAAATAAGAACTTCAAAAATGAATTCTTCCCTATTTCATTAGATAAAGTAATTAAACATGTTCTGCAGTGGTTCTGCAGCAGATGAACAGCTATGTGTGTTTGTTACACAACCGTCCATGATTTGTTAAAGAAAATGCTGAAGAGGGTCACAATTTGATTGTACGAAAAGTGAACAGGTGTAGATGACACAAATGTGGGTCAGAGCTTCAACTATCTCTAAGATCCAAATGATAAACAAGTTATTAAAACTGAATCCAATTGGTGTTCAGAAATAATAGCAGTGAAAATAATAGAAGTATAAACCGACAATGTTAAACAGAATTTATTTATTATTTAAACACAAATAATGCTATGTTTGCGCACTCAGCTATTAATTACAGGCCATTCAATACACTTAAAATCAGTCTCTTAAATTTACCGTAATAATAATATGCAAATTAAATGCCTCATGGAGTCAGCTTATATCAAAATTAACGAATTTAGTATTTTTCAGTTTCTTTAATGTAAATAAATCTACCGCTTGTAATCTGCTTAACTTAATGTAGTTCCTCCTTTCCTATCTTTGCATCTCGTTCCCCCTTCTCTCTGTGTCTGATTCACCCTTTGGCACTGTTCCATGATTGTTAATGTTATTTCTTTGCTGTTATCTTATTGGTCATGTAAATGTAATTGCTCCTTGTCTGATTATATATATATGTTAAGTGTGTTCATGTATACTTACGTTTCCACTCCTGATAACGAATGATCTCTTGTTGAGATCGAAACTCCATTTTTAATTAACAAATGAATTCTTTTTAACACTGGGTTTATTATTCAATGGTATTCATATTTAGAATATGAAGGTCTCTGCTCCAAATAATTTCTAAAGAATGTTCTGCTGTTGTCATTTAATCTATCAAGTTAATTATTGAATTTCAGTGGAGATAGAAGATCTGATATTATTATTCAGTTGGGTAGCCTAGACTTTGTGGACCAATGTTGTCCTAAATAAAAATATGTGTTCCTTTATATGTTTGTTCACTACCTCGTTATGTACTTCAATTGACCGTTTAGACAAGAACAAGATGCCCGAGCGAATTGCCAAATTCAATTGGAGGATGCAATACAGGAAAAGGGTAAGTCTATTGTACCTCATTACTTAGAGCTATTGAACTATTGAAATACTGTTGAAATCAGTTTGCTGTACTATGAATAATTTCAAATAGTTTTTAAATATTTTACTACAAAAAACACAAGGATGATAGGACTTTGAATTACATGAAAATAATGTTGGAACCGATTATATATTTCTATATTTGAAAACACTTGATAGTAATTGTACACTATTGTTTAAATGCACATAAGGAACAGAGGACCTTCGTATTTGAGTTTCATGTGTAAATACTGTCGTATTCCTTTCAATTAACATATATACTGTACGACTGTACTATTGTGAAATGTAACTGTCATTGTAATTAAATGTTTCAAATAATTGGGTTCCATTCAATATTACATGAAGGTTTTTTTAAATTGTGTGTTAATAGTTTAAATTTTTACCTCCCAATTTTCAAAACTTAAATATCAAACATGTATCAATCGATTAGATATTTTCATGTAAATTGAAAGTACGCCATCTTCTTGTTTTACTCGTCGTTGACATTGCCATAATACACTGTTAGTGAATTCATCCTTGTCAACTTATACTGTATAATAAGAACGTTGTGATTGATGGATACCTGAAGGATTTTTGCGTCTCATTTATTGTCCGCTGTCTCCACTTCACAATGTCGCTCTATTCTATCGTATTACATGTTTTCAGAGAAACAGAAGGAGCACATTCGTCAACTGGAAACCAAACTTATGAGCAAAGAATCTGAGATTATCACTTTGGACGGTGAGCCATGAACGAGTTCTTTAATACTTACTATCTACCTAGCTGTGGAGTTGAGGCATTATAGTTGTCAGTTGGGAATCTTTTTTTGCATGAAAGTGGAATACTTTTCTTCTGCGACAGTAAGTAATGCTGTTTGATTAATGTGATATGAAACATTCGAAAACACTCACCCAAAAGTTAATTGTATAGTCAAAGTTATATCAAGTGATAATATGAAATCTACGTTTGGTGAATCACTTAATTATCTACGTATATTAATGAATCTGGGGACCGAGGGATTCAGGCGGATCCTGTAAAAGAAATAATTGCTATTAGCAAACTTACATGACCGTTTTTACCAGAGTTAATGTTGAATACTTCTTGTAAATAGTGGAAGGTACGATCTTGAAACTGAACTTGATCATCATCATCAAAACACTAACATTTTGAAACTTATTTCATAGGATAGTCTGATAATAATAGTAATAATAATAAATTTAAACAGAATTATGCAATGTTACTAAATAGAAGTTTTCATAAGAGAGTAAGTACCTATTACCACAATAAAAGTCATGAGCTGTGCCCAGATACAATATATCCAGAAAGGAATACGATTTTAGGAACTTTCTACTTGTTATCATGCACGACACAATCATTCTAAATAACAATATTCTGGAGTTTATAATCTGTCCTTTCTGTCTATAGACACATTGACGAATGTAGATAATTATTATATAGAGTCCTATTAGGACATTTATATTCACAGCAAAAATCTATCTAATCTAAAAATGTGTCATGTTGTGTTACCAAATAATTACGGCATCGCGTCGCGTTTGGTGTTGATTGGCTTTAACACAATTCAATTTTGGAGTCAGATGGTAGTTGTACATATTATGAGATATTAATATATAAATCAATATTATTATTATTAATTTAAACCAGTATTTCTTAGAGATATAATATGCATGTCATGTTGATATTTTAGCGGATGTTACCAGTTTCATTAAATTCAACAGTCATGAAAACCAGCTATTAAAGAGCCAATTAGAAGAAAAAACCCGGACGGGTAGGTTGACTACGTAAATATTGATTTTATGTTTATGTATAATTGGATCCATAGTGAAAAGTCGTAATTATTAGATAGTCGTAATGGAAAAGTCGTATATTTAAAAAGGCGTATTTGAAAAGTCGTAATGGAAAATACGTAATGAAGAAGTCGTATATTAAAAAGGCGTATTGTAAAATATTGATCTGCAATTTCTGAACCATTAACAATATCTAAGTGAACAGAAATCACTTGTGAATTGTGAATACTAAATTCATAGTTAAATAAAATAGTATGTAGCTACTGACAGTCTAAGTGAACAGAAATCACTAGTGAATAACATATATTCTATTTTATAGTAGAATTAAATTGTATAAAACCAAGTAGAAAGTTATTAATATCACTAGTTTCATTATGGCAGCACAGGTAACA
>JAUZND010002191.1:0-13010 GCA_034780555.1 Coelogynopora nodosa
TTTATTATTTCTGATTTATTTCTTTTCTTTCTTTCTGGTGAGCTGATTTTGCCTGATTGATGGTTCCAATCAATTTTATTATAATATTGTTTTTAGAGTTTTTTTAAATTTTAACGAAAAACGAAGCTTCATATAACCAAATAGTATGACAAAAGGACATTCTAAATATTAAAAAATAAGACAAATCGTACCCAACATGTAAGAGAGTATAACATGTTATACAGTAAATGAACCATGTTGTAGACAATCAAAATTATTAGGAAACACACAAATAATGATTATAATTCATGATAATTTGGTGAAAATTCACTTATATGACCAATCACAATCAATTATGACAATGTATAATGAAACAGGCTCTGTATGAGAATATCTAGAAAGGTTTAAGGTAAAGTAACATCAGATAAGACGATCCAAAAAATATACTTTAAATACAACTAACTAGATAGTTGATAAACATAAGTTATGTCTGTTAAAGTTTCAACTATGAAGAATAATTGTCATATATGCAAAAAGGCTATTGTTAGAATTCCTGCACACGTATTGCGTGTACACAAAATACTATTTAACGCATGAGAGCTTACTTCGATCAAGGATTTATTGTTACTGTCGACTCTTCTATTATTTAACGCAAAACAGATTTTATTACTACGGAAACATTCTTCAAGAAATTGATTACCTACAAAACTAAAAAGACAATTTGAACTAATTCTGCACAAATACCGACGAAAAGAAATTCCCGAAGTTGCCCTACTGCTAGGATATCAATCAACACAATATGTCGAACAAGAAATCAAGCTCAAGTCAATCAGTGACAGACGAGGAATCAATACGAAATCGATGTAGGATATGGTGGACGACGATGATGAAGAGAACGAGTCGACGCTTTGGACTACAATACTGGAGGATATACAGAAGAAATTGACCCTAAAGGAGTTGAAACACAAAGTACAAGACAAAAGGATAAATTATATCGAAGTATTCAATTATTTGAAAAGATGACGAAGGAATGGAACGAATTGAAGAAGAGGTCAAAAAGTCAAGAATATACTTCTTTTGTCACCTATAATTCAGCTTCACGGGAGAGTATCAGAGTATATTTACAGCAGAGTGCGTGACGCATTGGACTCAATTAATATCTCAAATGTTGGTGATGATGATGATATTGACACATCTAATAATAAAATGTATCCATTATATTAAAGTACATATTCATCTCAAACGTTATATAATGAAGTATTAATCTGTAATTTAAAAAAAATGTTCTCTATTGATTTAAAACAAAAATATTTGGGTCCATTTAATCCGAATTCTCATCGAAATCAATCTGTAAGTGGCGAAATCAAACTGAGTAAACGTCAGAATACTCATTGAAATCATCGTGCAATATATGGCCATAATAGATCTCAATGGTTAAATGTCTACAACAACGTCAAATTTCAACCGATAGTCTATCTATTTAAATTCATTCTAGTATATATATATATAATAGATTTAATCAGCTGTACTTCGCCAAAGTCTATAACTTCGTTAAATTTCAACCAATTTTGAAATCATTGACACTAGCTCATAGCTATTCTGAATGTCTATGTATTAAATTTTATTTTACCATATATAAATAAATAAAATAATGATACTACTTACAACGCAATATAAAAGATTTGGCTTATGTTGGTGAGTGAGTCATACCAAGTTTGGTTATCATAAGTTGTAAACATCAAAAATTATAGACTAAAAACAAAAATTACGTCACGAACGACGTTATTTTAAGTCTAAAATTAAAAAACTGACTAAAAACAATATTTATAAATAAATAATAAGATTATAGTGTAATTATACACAAATTAAACTGTTCAAAGTTATATACTTTTAAAGTACATCATACTAATTTGGTTGTCATAGGTTACTACCCAAAAAAAAGATATACCCAATGAAAGATGTAGGTGTATTTATCGTCCATAATGATCTGGATCGTAAAAAATTGATGGGGGGGTTCAAAGGTCAAGTGGTGCGGCCGAACTCACTCTTTCTATACTACTGATTTTTTAAAAAATAAACACCCGTGAAATTAATGCTAACATATAAATATTACTTGTAACACATGCAACAATATACATCAACATACTTAATGTATCCACTAAAATTGCTTCTTTATTGTATACACTATTAATTCTGTTGAATGTTTAGATGACAGAGCAGCATTGAACTTATATTGAAACAATTATCACATCATATTATACACTATTAATTATGTTGATCTTGTTCATATTGATTAGCATAATATCGATCTTTGGTATTTTTAGTTCATTGCTTTACATGTTATGAATTTAATTAATTCCTTAATAAAGCAAAAGCGAAAACGGTTGCAATATTTGCATTATTAAACATTTCATTGTTCAAGGGTTGGATAACTATCGCTAGTCTCCTTACTCAGTGTTATCATATATTGGATTAATTAACTCCATTTTTACCAACTGTCGATTCATTTACTCCACAATTAAGTATTCCTTCTAATTCAATAAAAAACACATACTTCGAATCGTACAAAATAAAGCTGTGGCATTAAGAAATGGTTCTACTCTTGTGGATGATATGAGTCAACTGGAAACGATCAATAGATAACTTATTTCTAACTCAAAGTATTATTATAGATTATCAGAAGTGAAATGAACTTTCAAGCTTTCACTATCTTTCTCTCTCTCTCTCTCTCGCATATAAACAAATATCAAACCTGACGGTACGAACCTGCAAGTTACTCATCACTTATAAAAAGTAAACGGTAACTTATTATTAGTATACTATAAATAAAGTCAAAGTGAAACATATGATAATATGATAAATTTTATTGGACGATATGATCACTTATGACAATTAAAAACTCCATTTCCAGCTTGTGTTCACGTTAGTTATTTGATGTAATAAAGTTAATTTGAAACAATTATGAATAATTATTGATCAAACTTTTGACATGATACATCGCTAAAGTACAAACGCAGAATTTTTTTCTCAAACTGTTATTTTATTGATAATTTACAGTATAATTAAAAATATATATATATACTATGAAAAGTTCACAAATGTGGTATTTCCTTAATAGAAATAGATAAAATATTTAAAATCCCTTCATATACTTAAATCTTTTCATAATACCTGAATTCCACGATATAACTTAAATATCACGCTATGCAAAGCCAATGTGAGAGATGAAACATTTTAGCATAAAACATATAGATATAGTTTCAACCAACCAAATTGACCGATTTGACTCTAAGATATCAAAGATCAAAACAACAATTAATGTTGAAGATCAGAAGATTGGTCAACATATATAATCGATACAACAACAGCAATTACAATGAATACACAATAAGAACATTTCAAAGGGAAATGTGAATTTATATTTCGAAATATTTGTGGAAAAGAGAGTTTATAACCGATAACTTCACTCACATGATTAGAAAAATGTTCCAGAATACAGACAGCTGTAACATCCTCAAGACACTCCTCGAAGCGGTCCAATTTCTCGAACATACGCGCCCGTCGGGTCAGCGCTTTGGCGTAGCGAGGATTGAGTTGGAGTGCCGCGTCACAGTCGTCCAAGCATTTGAGCAGTTCGTGGAGGTTCTCGTAGGCTGCTGCCCGGTTCTGGTGGAATGTTGACCTCTCCTGAGAAGAGTGTTAGAACCACTTCAATTAATATCGATTACTTGAACTGGTCCGTCAGTCTTCAATTAATTAAATTTAACAGTGGTTATAAATTCGTACGTTCTAAATAAAATGTAAATCAATAATTTCAAAATCAATAAACTAAATTCAAAGACACTGGAATAATAACTGTAATAATAGGAATAATATAGTGAAAAATCCCTATCACGCACTATATGACTCTAGCCAATTAGAATGTAGTAAGCTGACCAACAAGATTCTAGAAGGGAAAGAACATTTCAATTGAATATTTCCACTTAAAAATATAGTAAAGGAAAAGTTTCAACCTTAATTCCTTGTTTAAAAAAACGACTGCATTGGTGTTTTTATAATAATATAATACATATTTAAAAAATACTTTTTGATTTTTAAAAGGCTAACATTTTTGCGGATAAATTGCGTACAAATTATTTTTATATTTATGCTTATTGTCATTCAAACTCATTCCGTATCCTGTACCTACGAGTATTTGCCAATTGAAGTACACCACCATAAGTATATCCTAAACATTAATCTCAAATGCTAAAAACATTAAATTGTGCGTAAAATAGGCCAACACTTCCGAATTAGAATACCTATTTTTGCAAATAGGGTATTTTTAAGTAAACGATGAAAGCAGCGGGAGGGATAGGGGAGAGCTTCCGGGAGGGAAATGGAATAAAGAGGGTGAGAGATGAAAACACATATCTTATTGTGTTGATATAAGGTTGAATGATATGGGAGAGATGGAGTCATAGCAGAAAGTTAGAGATTTTAAGGTACATTACCAAGATTACATATTTTAATCTGAAACTAAAAACTAATCTATTACTAAAAATGACACAAAACTAGTATTAAATGAGTAAGAATCCTCTTCAATAATTAGCACTAGATATTTTCCGAAACTCAAACGAACCCTAATATTATGCTGAGAGAGAGTGAGTGAGCATAATATGTCGAATGTAGAAAAAGTTCCCCCGTCATCGGCACCATCGTCACTATCACAATGGGGCATCATTGTTACACTACGGCATGTCTGCACACATAGTACATGCACAAGTTGATCTTAACATTATTCGAGCTATTCAGAATTACGAAGTAGACCAGCTAAAAGAAGAATGTAGCCATTTTAGTAACTGGGTAACAATAAATAAAATGATTACTAACACGAAAAAACCACAATAATAAAATTACATTAAATTTAACTAACATGAAACCACAAACTACCATCTTTCAAATCATAAACGCCAAACTTGTGAAGTCTCATTGGGCAATAGGCTCCCCTAGAAGAAGCACACCAACCCAATTATTATCAGGACCAGTGGAAAACTTTACGTTACTACGATCTCACGTTCATCACTAATGCGTTGAAAATATAGTTGAAAGAAGGCTGTATACAGACATTTAAATGAATCACGTAACGATACGTAAGGAATTCGAGATAAGGAATATTAAAAACTACCCCAGGTGCTACTTTAGGGTTACTAAGCACTTTCACATTAAATTTCCCTTGAAAATCAATCTAATTGTCCGATAATTCCATCTATTTCCCCGGTAATTCCATATGTATCCGCGGTAATTCCATCTATTTCCCCAGTAATTCCATCTATATCCGCGGTAATTCCATCTATTTCCCCAGTAATTCCATATGTATCCGCGGTAATTCCATATGTATCCGCGGTAATTCCATCTATATCCGCGGTAATTCTATCTATATCCGCGGTAATTCCGTATGTATCCGCGGTAATTCCATCTATATCCGCAGTAATTCCATCTATTTCCCCGGTAATTCCATTTATTTTTTGTAAAATTTACTAAAATGGATTAAACTCTAAGTTTTCAAATCAACTTATTCCCTTTTTCACTTAGGCGTGTGAACCCCGAATATGGTTAGCTCAGTATAAAACTAATCAAGGTTGAAAAATAAATATTTTAAAGAAATAAAGGTGACATTTAAATGACAGATATTGTAGGGGTTTCGAAAAAGGATATCACTGCATTTATATTAAAATAAAGGCTGTTCGTATTCTATACTCTAATAATATATTTAAAGATCAATATAGTGAACCAATCACTTATGATCATAAAATAATAAAAATAGCAAAGCATATTTGAGATCGACCTGAACAATTGCTTTATTTAAAAAAATATTTTCACGGTAGTCTAAACTATGTAATAATAAGAATCCGTATTAAGTTACAGCTTTGAAGGTAGAACAGTTTTCAATATCAATATCTACTAGTGTAATATTTTGTCCTGATTATGAACCTTGAACTGATAGTAAACTAAACCCAGAAGTGCAAGTAAATCACAAAAAGCAAACACATTATATCCCTCACCTCCACAGCCTCTGGTGGACAAATGTTCAGCGCCTTCGTGTAGCATTCAATTGCCATTGCATACTTTCCACCCTTGAAGATCTTGTTACCGCGGTTCTTGTAGGCAATAGCTCGGGTTAGAGGGTCCTCACTTTCGGTCCCGGAATCTGTGCAGCCCCCCAAATCGAGCTCTGAGCCTGGATTAGGTTGAGACACAAAACACCGGAGATAACAAACGAAATTATCTAATTTTTGAATATATGAATTCACGTGTGATATATTGAGCCAACAATACTCAGTGCTTCTAAGTTCTCTTGATTTTATGAAGAATCACTTCTTATCTATATTAGTTATATTAGTAATCAATATCGAAAAATCAAAACAAACGAGACATTTCGCAATGTATTCGCGCCAATCATATAAACCTCTATAAAGCACAATATGATTGGTCGCAGCAAAATAATTGACAAAATCAATGTGTGTCACAAACCTGGCTTCTTGACACTACCCTGTTCATCTGGACTTGGTTCTGAACTGCTCCAGTAGATATAGGCACCCGCTAGTCCAACTAGAGTTATTGGGGCAGCAACCATGGCAACCATCTTCCAGTTGATATTAAATGTACTACCTCCTTCATCGGACATGCTGTGGCTAAAATGACATAATTGGTAGTATTAGTTGTGATTATTCTTTCAGCTCTACAACTGAATCAAATGTATATTATTTTAGAGGCAATATACTGATAAATGTTGTTATCTAAATATTATCTAAAAACATTCTCAATTAATTTAATTATATAAGTCTCTATATATATAATCCGTAATGCAAATAATTAAAGTAACTATGGATGTACTATTATTGAAATTATCACTTTTCTCAAAAGAACCAAAAATTAGCGAGATCATAAATTTAGAACAAGAGTTCTTTATTTAAGACTATAAACTTTGGTATTCTGATTCAAGTCAATTTTATTAATTAATTAAACATTTAAATGATAAACAGAATAATTTTACCATAAATATTTCAATACAGCATTTGTTTAAATTATTACTCTCAATAAAAACCCATATGAATATCATAGTAATAATAAGCATATTATTTAGCATAAAACCTTTGTTATGCCCATGGTGTAATATTATATGGTTTAGCTGATTAAAGTTAATATTTAGCGAAAATACTATATATTTAGCGTACATTATATTAATTTAATGTGATTAAAAAGTTTTAAATTAATTAATATCAAATTATAAAAAATACTAATATATATGTAGCTATTCATTTTTAGTTAAATTTTTTTTTACTGCTTTAATATATTTATACATAGTTTGAGCAAATTACTTTTAGTGTTTTACATAGAGCACAAAAATAATTAATTTCAATATTACTACATTATTTCATAATTTGTAGTATTTAAGACTTCGCTAGAGTCAAACAATATGAAAAAAATACAAAACAATTAATTAAGACAGAAATTTATTCAAATGGACATTTTTATATCATTAAAAATATGGACTGCACAACAAATAGGTAGAAGAAGAAACACAGAATACATAGATTACAAAAAAAATAAAAAATTGAATTTTAATGTCTAAATTGACAATTATTTGATAAACTATTCTGTAGTAGACATATTGATTATAATACTAATGATATATATTGATAAGCTGTTCCATTTTTAAGGACTATGCAGTTTCTTTAATTTTTGACCCAAGTTAATCTGGGTTTGTGATCTACAATCTGATGAATAGGTATATATATGAATATTCTATAATTTGTAACCAAAAATTCATATCTAAAATATCTGTTGTTAATATTACAGATTTGAATTAACTTGGGTCTGAGAGTTAGACAACTAGGGTCCAAAATATACTAATCCTATGACTGTGTTAAATTAGATAGTGTCAATTTAATAAATTTTGTAAAGTATTGTTATTATTTTTTTAATAATCTATTTAATTTTTTTATCTGCAAAAAGCATTTGATGAAAAAGTACGTTTTCACCAACTTTAAAATATGTGTCAAATAATAATAAAACTTTTTAATTATGTATACTATAACATTAGAAAATTGGTAATTCTAATATTCAAAATCTATAAAAAAATAACTTTTTTTATTTAAATTGCAGATCTAAATAAATTTTTACTGAACTTGTCTTAAGCAACTAACTTGGGTAAACTTTGCAGTAGCATAATCTTAAGGTTATTCAGAATCAACATTAGCATCAGTTAGATTTTATACAATGAACAATGCATCAGCCTAATAATTATTAATAATATTATTGTATACTATTATAGTGAGAGCTATTGACAGTGCAGCAGGCTGCATTGAGGGTTTTTATCATTCCCAAATTTAGTCAAACAATACACACTGGATGGTGATTATAGCTTTTTTAATGATTGCATTATTTAATTATAAACCTATAATAAATAAAAAAGAAACTGCTACTTATCCTGAGCTTATGATACCTAAAATTTCTGACATTCTCATTAGCTCAAATTATTACCACATAGTATACTCTTGACATAGTAAATATTGGTAATTCTTGTTACTTAACACCAGTTCTTGAAGTTTTATCTAGTTGTGCTCAAATAGTTCCTTTTGAGTTCATTAATAGTGATATACTTTTTTTTATTCTCTTCTTTATTAACTTACAACAATTCTTATACTATATTCAACAGCTACTTACAACTTACAATTGTTTATCTTCCTTAGAATCTTTCTTTGACTGTTCTAATTAGCAGGATGCTCGAATGCAGATTTTTCACATTTCTGTAATTTAATTGATAATACTAACATATCACATAATGATGCTCCTAAATTTTTTGCAGGAAATAGCAATTTCATTTATAAACATTTTTTATTATTTAAATATTTCAGAAAAAGATAACAGTTCTTTTAAACCAATTATTTCTTACATCACAAAATACAAACTCCATATACAAAGTACAGCAGTTCACCACTATCCTATTATATTGTGATGTGCACTTTATAATGCAAATGTGAACTTTATAGTGCACTTAAATAATCGTAATTATTCTATTTTTGCTATAGTATTATTTGTCATGTAGGGACATCTCCCAATAATGGTCACTGTATTCTATATGTAAAATCTGATCATATTTGATTCAAATGTGATGATAATATAATTTTCAAATGTAAATCCAATTCCTTTTCAATTCCACTGTACAGTTTACATGTGTTTTTTATAATTTAATTAATTAGGTGCTAAACTATGGGCATAGTAATGCTTGCAGACACATAAACCATGGAATGGCTAAGTGGTTAAGACACTAGTTTGCAGATGTTGAGGGTGTTGTCTTGGAACAGGATCGAGACTACTCTGGGACTCTCCCATTCCTGGGTAGCAGCTGTGCTAGTCGAGAGGTAGCAACCCTTAATGGGTTCATTTTGCATGAAAAATGTGAGTGATCATGGCTTATTGTAAGAGTCTTTGGTGAAGTTGGTACACTTCATAAAGTATTCCCTGCTCCAGAATCAGGTCCCTTGAACCATCTTCATCTCAGTCAACTTGTAAATCATAATCCATAACTAATAAGTGTAAACAGGTTTTTATTGTATTAATTTTTTTAATTACATTTTTGATCATTTAACCACCCACCCACCCCTTTAGTGTCAACCAACACTAGTGTTGATGACTTTGGTTATAACCTCAACTTCTTAAATGTCATGGTAACCTTATTGAAGGCAAGTTATAAAAGAAATTATTAATTAATAAGCTGAGTGGAAATATAAGACTCCATATTTATTTAAATTGTGACAGTAATACCAGCTTTATTTATTAATTCACATATTTTTCAATTAAATAAATTATTTTATTTATGTTAATCATGTTTCCTAAAAATTCCATATATTTTAGAAATATATTTTTAAATAAAAAATTTAAGTATAATTTATTATTGTTGTATATATTTAATATGTACATGTATATATACTTAATAGTTTATTATTTATTGTATTGATTTATTATAAAATATGTATATATGAACATTATTTAACTATAGCTATTGGTTAAGTTAGTTTCTGTTTGATGCTGGTATTTTTTTGTCAGTAAGTAATTTTTTCCTGGTGGTATCATTTCTTTTTAACTCTTAGTTATATTCATTTATTTCCATTCCTGTTATCTCTTATTTCTTCAGATTTTTACAATATTTTTTTATAAATTTTTATAAATTTTACAATACCAAATTATATATAGATATCATTACTGAAAAAATATATACTATACTGAAGCTATAATGCAGTTAGAGTATTTATAAATTTGATGGGTCCAGAATACTGAATAAATGTCCATTATTTTATGCTATAAAATGACATGTGTCATTTTTAAATCATATATGTCATTTAATCCTTAATTTTGTTAACCACTTCACCGCGGCCAGGCAGAAAATTGCAATTATGTGCGGCCAGTGGGCCTCTCCCATTGGCATTTTAGATCTTTGCTTTATAACTTTAGTGTATATAAATGAAGTTACTATGCTGCAAAAAACACATATTGCAAACTTTCTTCATTGATTATATTGATTGAGCGGTATTAGCAGCTCAGTTTTGTAAGTAATTTGGTTGACGTTCTTTGATTGGTAGATAGATTTATTATATGTAAAATATTCTAAGCTAATAATAACATAATTGTTGTTTTACATTTTAAAATGAGTGAACCTATAAAATGTTGAAGAGCTGCAGAAGAAGCCACTGCCAAATTGTTTGGAAGACAAATACAACTTCCAGACTCTGATAGTGATGACAGCAATGAAGAAAATGTTCTTATCGCTCCATCTTTAAGTGATTCCTAGGATGAAGCAGAAAGCAATACAAATGAGTTGGATTACTGGATTTGCATATTCAGATAGAGAGCAATGGACACCAGCTGCTGGAACATTGCCTACAAATAATATTTTCTCTGGTACTCCTGGTATACAAGTAAATACTGAAGACTTCACTCATGTGGACTATATAAAACTCTTTCTTTCTAAAGAACTTATTGATCTGTTTGTTAATCAAACCAATCTCTATGCTCAGCAGTGCATACAATGTCTTTGTCTGAATCCAAAGTCAAGACTCCATAAATGGAAACCAATTAATAGACAAGAGATGACACGTTTCATAGCTACCCTTTGGCTAATGGGCTTTCGTCATAAATCTACATTAGAGTCCTACTGGACGAGAGATCAACATCTGTCAACTCCTGCCTTTGCAAACATTATGCCTCATGACAGATTTCAACTTCTCCTAAAATTCTTTCTTTTCAATGATAACAGCAGCATACCAAATGGAAGTTTGGAGCGAAGAAAGTATATGGTGCAACCAGTTGCAGATCTAAATGAATCGGCATTTTCAGGAAGTGCATATTCCTAAACAAAATTTGTCATTAGATGAATCGCTGTTGAAATGGCTCAGTAACTTGTCATGGAAAATAGTTATACCTGCCAAAAGAGCTAAATTCAGTATGAAATTATATAAACTTTGCTCCAACCAGTATATACTTTGAGTTTCAAAGTTTATTTTGGTAAGGATGATACTGATTTATATCCTTAACTTGAAAATCTAGGAAAAACTGAAAAACTTGTGCTTTATAGGACTGAAAGTTACCAGAACAGATGGTACAATCTTTATTTTGATTGACTATATTCATCTAAATTGCTTTTTTATGAACTTTATAAACAAATCAGTGCTTGTGGAACCTCAATCAAAGGTAAAAAGTACATGCCTCAATGTTTGAAGGAGAAAAAGATGGTTAAACTCTCTGGAGAAGTCACAGCAGTTAAAAATGATCCAATTCTTGCTCTCAATTATTCAGACAAGAAGCCAGTCTTTATGCTATCTATGATTGATGATGATTCTGTTGCTGAAGTGCTATCTTATTCTAGAAGACATGGAGCAGGAATAGTTATGGTGCAGAAGCCAACTGTCATCCTCAACTACAATATAAATATGGGAGGTATAGACAAAACCAATCAGATAATCAGTGCCTACAAGAGTGCACGGAAAACCATGAAGTGGACAAAGAAATTGGTTCTTTAACTTATATAACATGCAACTCTCAATGCCCATTATTTGTAGCCTATAAAGAAGATGGAGGTAAACAGACATATTTGCAGTTCATGGTTGAGACTCTTCATTCAATGCTCCAGCTCATGGTGCTGCATATGGCATCACTGATAATGATGTCCGCCTCACAGAAAACATTTTATTGCAAGAATTTTACCTATAGCATCTGGAAAATTAAACCCAAGTAGGAGCTGTTGGGTTGTACACTATACAGTCATAAAGGAACTGTCTCCAGGAAGTATATCATGTTTTAATGTCCAGAATGCCCCTCTTATCTACTAGTGTGTAGGTAAGTGTTTTAAACTTTATTGCACAAAAAAGAAATTTAAAAAATAATTAACTAAAGTCACAAATTAATTAATTGACTATGTATATCCTTCATACAATTAATTGTTCATTTGTTTTTATAATTACTGTATGTATATACCTACTGTTTCCTTTGTACTAACTTACAAATAAAGTCTAGATAAATGTTGCTTACATTTCATTTGTTTTTGATCTAAATTCTAAACAAAATATAATTATGCTGCCACATATGGTGAGCATATGGCCAAAATAACTGTCACGGCAAAGCAGTTAATGGTTTTTTTTTTTTTAATTTGCCAACTGAATAATTATAACTTTTTTTGAGTTTTCCTTGCATTTTCAACTATACATTGAAAATAAAATTGACCACATCTGATATTCAGTTGGTAGACTGCCTGATAACCAGGTGGTTCAATAACTGCATCTGATTATCAGGCCCTTCCTAATAATCAGGCACCATCTGAATATCAGGTGACTGACTATGAGACACTTCCTAATAATCAGGCATTCTAATTTATAATATTATTGCAATAATAGCATGTGTATATATAATAATATTATCGTAATTTATAATTTGCGAGAATCTCGGCATTTAAACAAAATCATTACGTTGCGAGAATATGATTCTCGGCATTT
>JAUZND010002193.1:0-13010 GCA_034780555.1 Coelogynopora nodosa
GAATTGTGATGGTGTCTAATCCGTCCGACCAATTGCGTTCCAAAAAAAAGAACGCAATTCGTCCGACGAGAACCGTAGTTAAAGAAATAAAACAAATTAAAAAATCATCTCAATAATATAGACTATAGTATTAGTGTAAAATATATTTTAATGTTCAAGATTAATAATAATATTACTATCAGTTAGGTTATTAATTACTCTCCTTCTTGACAAATTTCATCTTTAATTTCCTTTGAACAGTTCTGCTTGATCATATTGTAGACGTTGACATTGTGAAAGGTAATAATTATCTTATATCAGTATCTGGCCTTTCTTTCCAACCCATGATTCTTGGCAGAAATGACAATTTAAGCAGTTTTTACTTCCTGATACAGATAACTACCTGGATAAGCTGTGTCACTGGCATCAACTACAAGGAACTGTGGTGTGTTGTGCAAAAGTTGCTATATTTAGACTTAGAGTCACAGTCAAGCCATGGAGCATTCTTTCTGCATAAATAAGATGATTTCAATTGTCAATCTACTTCCTGAAAAACCTCATGGCTCGTTGAGTGATCAAAGATCACCTGCAGGTGTAAAAGTAAGTTGGCTAGTAAAAGTAGTTCAACCAAACTGTTCCACAGTATAAACATTCAGACAATAGATCTACAAGAAGTTTTAAGTAAAATTGTATCTTCCAGTATTTTGATGCAATTTTATGATATATATATGTATTATATTATTACTACCCATTATTGCTTTGAACATTAATTTGTCATTCTGTTTGTGATTTTAATAATTTTTTGAACATAATTCTTAGGTAACTAAGAAGGTTGTATCCAAACATTTGTAAAATTCATTGATTTATTTTCATAATTAGTAAGCTTGATTGTTATTTCTTTTCTTTTATTATTCACTTTACATATACAAATGAATACATTAGGTAAGGTATGCACTACCTGATTAAAGTAGATTTATCCAAAATGTATGTGGGATTAAGCCAGGATACATGAGATTGAATTAAGGTGGCCACCCTTGTTTGGGATGTGAGTATAGTAACTAAGTAAACAAATGTGAAAAGCCTATAAAATGAATGTATTTAATCTTTTAAACTTTATTTAGGTTACATTAATAAATCCAACAGTATTCCATGGTGAAATGTGCATTAATAGGTTATGACTCTCACTGTCCCATAAGTAGTTAAGGAAGACATGAATATTATTTATAATTGAAATAATAAATTAACTATCACAAAAGTTTTCTATTAATTGTATAACTTATATGGGTTAGAAAGATTTATTGGATTAATATTAAAATTATATGGATACCTATTTAGGATTAATATATATATTATAAATTAAGAATATAGTTATGAAATATGTTTACTTACTATTTATCAAATTATGTACTGATGGTAAACTCCTCTTGCATGATACTAAAAAAAACTCTTTCTGAAAATAAGGTTATTTATTAATAACCTGTTTCTTCAATAACAAACTAACATTATTGTAGATTACAAAAATTATATGTGAATATTGGTCATCACACAGACTGCACTCATTATATGGTGGTAAAAACAGGTCATTATTCTTAATTCATTACAATTAACTGACTTTTGATTACAGTCCCTTTGGAACATTTAATTATTAACTTTTTAAAAATGTGTTCTTTATATTCTTCATGCCATGTATAACATAATCCATTTGTCATTTTAATGCTAATGTTTAATTCATATTTTTTTAAAAATTTTAATAAATATTATTCAAATATATAATTCTACATAATTTACTGTTGCAGAACCAAATGTACCTAATGAATTCGATTACATCATGATGAGTTACTGCCCAGCAAATAAAGACATTGTTATCCAAATAAATGATGAATTGAATAAGAAAGGATTTAAGGTACGGCTAAATTGCATATATTTTATTATTTTAGATAGTGTTGTGATTTTATAAAGAAATTATTAAAGTCTAATTTAATTAAGTTTAAAAGTATTTGATTTCTCTTTAATTAAAACATTTTGCAAGAACTGAATTATTTGTTCACAAACATTTATATGATACATGGATCAATAATGTACAGGGTGAATACATTGTTAGATATGTATTTTTCTGCTAAATAATTGTAGTTTCCCAACCTTGTCAAACATGTTATATATATGTCATGCCATGGTTTATTCAAATATAAGGTCACACACAAATGTTGCAAACCATTTTTAGAAAATAAATAAACTCATCTTGAGTTTACCTAAACCCAATCCAACAAGATCTTTCATGGTTTGACAAGGAAAACCATGGCTGTGACAAGTATGGGCACTTAGTATCAATGAAAATTAACAATTTGTTTGAATTATTAGTAGGCAAACTAAATGCTAAACTGTTAAGAGAGCAGCAGCATTGTTATTATGAAAACATTAGCATTATTTGTTTTTATGTGTTTTTACATTATTTTCTTTGCTGATTTTTAAGTAATGTATTTAACTAGTATATTCTTTGATGCATATTCACTTTGTGTATAGAATGTATGAGACCAATTTAATTGATAATATAATTAATAAATATATTTTGATAATAAATAATGTTAATAGATTGAAATAATATGCATTATTTTTTATTAATGCATGGGAAAATGGAATGGACTTATATACAAATTTATATAACTGTTTCATAAAATGTTATGATGAATAAATCATCTTGACAAGTTAATTATCAATCCTGACAAATATTGTAACAACATTTATTCATTGATTAATTAATTAACATATATTCATTTGTATTTCAAACTTATTGCATATATTTAAAAAAAATCTATACCCTCCATGATATTCCCTCTCAAGAAATAGTTTTCTAATTATTATATACTTGAACTAAGTCTATGAGTTTTTTTGCAAGATGTGATGATGCTTAATTTCACTAACATTTGTTATATTTTTACTTAGATGTGGATTGATATTAATGATATGAAGGGCGACTTATTAAAAGCGATGGCGGGAGCAGTTATTGGAGCATCTGTGGTTTTTATTTTCATGTCCTCAGATTACGTTAAAAGTAATAATTGTAAAAAAGGTGAGTTTTCACTTTTTTGTATTCTTTAGTAAATTAACTTCTATTATTTGTTGTTGTGTATATTAATGTTATGGATCTTAAATGTTTATTAAACTAACTGCATGTACTATTTTTGTAAATGTATATCATTTTGTGCTATTTATTAAAATGATTATTTAATTCTCTTCATTAACTATAATAATGTACTCAAACTAAACATGTATATCCATAGTAATTACACAACTAGTAGTTATATTGTTTATTATTGAATGTTTTTCATTTAGTAGTTTTAACCTATATCGATTTATATATTATATATGGTTTTTGTTGTCAAGAAGTTTTTTCAAGTTTGTCAATAAGTATGTAATCAAATTAATATATAGTCAATCAGCCTCTGTATTACACTTTGCTTTCAAGCTGTTCTCCTTTTAATACAGTCCAACTTTGTGCAAAGTTAGTAATTTTAGCATTAGACTATTTTTCTCAGACACCCGTAGGTTATGTGACCGGCTCCTGAAAATATCCCATTTTTAAAAAATCAAAAATTTTAAAATATTGGTTGTTTTTGTTTTTCAGATTTATTAATGGAGTTGGATTTTACACTATTGAAATAAATCATATTCTAAATATGTTAAAAGTGAATAAATATTTATTTAGTTGCTGGGTCTAGAGCGGTTTCAACATCCAATAAAAATCCAGAATTGGAAATTTGTGATAAAACAATTTGCCCCAATAATTTAAACATTATTTAGGAAAATGTACATATTATTATGTGTGTAATAGACATACAAACTGTCGGTTTTGAAACATTTAAAAACTATGGTGTTTTATGTTTTTCGGACCTGTACCAACAATTTTGGGTATCTGAGTGTCAGTCCCACCCCTCTCCAAGTACAAGTCCCCCACATATAGAATATCACAAGGACTGTGAATTTGTATAACTTTATAAGTAGTTACTAGTGACATATATATCGAACTGAATCATGAATAAATTTGATTAGTGTTTACAAAGGGGAAATCATTTTACTATAATATAGTTATTGTACTGTACACATTCGACCTTCAGACTCGCCAATTATGTAATAATTATCTATTATGGATCCCTTATATTAGTGTATATTTGTATTGTACATGTAACACTTTTACACTATAGTTAGCGCTCCAATTTATTGTATTACTATTATTTTATAATGTGTTTGTTACTATTTCAGAAGCAAATTTTGCCTACAAAAATTGCAAATCAATGATTCCAATTTTGGTTGATTCCAAATTTTCGCCTGACAATTGCGATTGGTTGGATCTCTTGATTCAAAATGAATTTCCTTATGACTTTAGCGGCCCAACATCTGGAGCTTCGTTCGAAAAAAATAATTCCGATTTAATAAAAACCGTTGCAGTAGGTGTGTTAAATGAATACTTTCTGGAAATTATGTTATATTTGATGTAATGTATGGTTGTTGATATAAATTATAATAATGATAAATCTATAACTTGACAATTGTTGAAAGTTGGTTTCGCGGTTTGTTATTTACCGGTAACTAAAAAAATTAATTGTGCGTTTTGATTTGATATTTATATAGGAATTTAGATTTTATTGGTTATATTTAGTATACATATTTATTTAATTATATATTTTTATTTCTACATTTGATATCTTTATTACTGCAATAGTTCCATTAAAACAGATATTTAATTTCAAACCGATTTTAAACGACAAGATTGGAATATTTTGTTACATTATTTCAACAGCAATATGCATTTGTTTATATTACACACGTTAATATATAGCTAACCTTTGAGAATGTTTCAATATGAAGCACCAATTGATAGTGATATCATTGACTTTTCCGATCAGATTATCCTTCTACAAGGTTTGATCCAGCTGGCGAAAAGAAAAGTGGGCAACCTGTTTCGGGTAAGCATGTTAAGCATGTTTCTTCAATATGTTCTGTATTTGCTTAAATAGTTCGCATCTTCAGTTATCATATACTGAGAGTCATAACTCGAAACTGTCTTAATCCGAAGTATTAATTATGCTAAGTTATATACTAAATATTATTCCGTAATTCGATTATTATATTACCTATTGTAATTAATTTATTAATAATTAAATTATGTAAATTATATTAATGATATTAAATTATATAAAAATGATAATTAAATTACCTATATTGCTTATAAGCTTATGTAACTATTTAGTTATTTATTTATCTACTTTAAAGTAGCTAGTGTAACTCTAAGTTTTGCTAAGTTTCTATTTTATTTTAGAACTTAGCATAGTACAAACAGAACACAAATACATATCATGAGTAACCCAAAATTCTCCCAAAGTCTTAAATTTGTCAAAATTGCCAATGCTAAGTACATAGATGCTTGTATAAATTAAATGCAATAATTTTACTTTTAAATAGTGTGATAGAAAATATTACGATATTTAAAAACAGTCATTTTAATTAATATAATTATTATATATATTGGTTTATCTACTAAATCGTTCTACTAGATTATAGACGCTTTCGCCACATAAAACTTTTTGAGTATACAATTTTGGTTATCAATATATTATAATAATTTAGTGTTTTTTCGAATGGTGTATTTATTTAAATTGTCGATTTAGTAAAACAATTTTTGTTTATTGAAATTTTGTCGGTTCCTGTTCAAAACAAAATGTACTCTCTGTGCATCTGAACATGGATCTTGAAAATGTTTTATGGTTTAAAAGTGATATTTGATATGTCATACCACATTTAGTATCTGTGCTTAGCCCGTTATATTTGATGCATAAAACTCACATTTAGTAGCTGTGCATAGCCCGAGATATTTGACGTCTAAAACTCACATTGTATATCCGTGATATTTGATGTATAAAACTCACATTTGGTATCTGTCCATAACCCGTGAAAAACTGATTTGTATCAGATGTAACTATTTAATTCATTACAACTTAATAAATAATAATTAACTTAAAAAAATAGAACCAACAAGGAATGTGGGATTTATATCTCTAAATGAGTCAAAAAAAGCACTTACATGAGACTATACTAACTTGTTAAACTTATTTAGAAAAACTGCCAGTAATAGAAGTTATTAATCAAAATTAAATTTCCAGATATTATAATTTTACTAACTAGAACTACTGGACCGAGTGGTAAAATATAACCACCGTATTTTGTAAAACATTTATATCTATATTTACACGTATAGGTATTAGTAAGCATCTTTGTTAGGATTATTGTATGTCAAAAGGTTTTCATGCCTGCATATGTTATGTATGATATGTTAATTGAAATGTATTGCAACATTCAATACATTATAATATATAGTTGATCACTCTTCGTATATAGGTAACTATATATATCTACGTATATAGGTCTGTATATACATTGTATATAACTATAGATATGTTATAGTATGCTAGCTTGTTAATCTAGATTTAGTGATTAATTTTGTGAATCAAATTATGCACCTTACTATAAGTATACATATAATAGTAGAATACAGTATGTAATGGCAAATTACTTCTAGTAGGAAAAATTAAACAAATTTGACCCCTTACACTGTATGAAATTGAAAAAATCAATAATTGTACTTGAATGATCGATTACTACCAATAGGGTGCTTCTGATCGATTTATAATTAACGAAATTGAAATATGCGACCTTGAATTAATTGGAAACGACCTTGACCTTGTTCGAATCGGTCAATATAGGAAGCCAGCAAAAAACAATTTCTTCAACAAAAAACATTGACTATATATATAGTATATATATATATATATATATATATAGTATGCATAAGCTTATTATTGAATTATGCCCGAGGATGTTATATAATTATACATCTTTGATTTACTGTATACAACCACGTTGAGTAAAAATATTTATGTATGCTTGTATGTACACAATCAGGTTGGATATTGAAATGTATTCTAAGCTTTCTTGTCTCGATTAATTGTTTTTTATTCGTAACATTTCATTTGTGTGTACCGCTATGGATATATTTCATATAAGTATATTATAAATTTAATTTTTCACGTTAAATTAATTTTTCACGTTAAATTAATTTTTCACGTTAAATTAATTTTTCATGTTAAATAAAAATAATTACTTTCTTAACTTATATTTTGAGTTTTATTAATTAATAACTTACAATGTAGTAAACAAAAATATAATAGCAGTCTAATCATATAATGTAGCAATCCCAATATAATGTATATATTATATATATATATAAATAACTGTACTTGAACTGTGTTAGCTACGAATTATAACACAATATTCACTTAATTTAATATAATATTCAGTGATATAATACATAGTTAATACACACCCGCCGTTAGTTCTAGTGTTAGAACGTGCAATATTGATTTTTATATTAATAATTATAATGTTATAAATAATTTGAATCGCCTGGATTTATAGGGAAATTAATAAGTTGCCCCTGTTTGCAATTAATAGAGTGGCCCGGGTCACTTGGTCCTGTCAAATAATAGAGTGGCTCGGGTCACTTGGTCCTGTCAAATAATAGGGTGGCTCGGGTCACTTAGCCCTGTCAAATAATGGAGTGGCTCGGGTCACTTGGTCCTGTCAAATAATAGAGTGGCTCGGGTCACTTGGTCCTGTAAAATGAAGATAAACTAAAGTAGTGTGTTTAATAATATGAGTATTAGCTATCTGTGGATAATATGTTTTGATGAGAGGTACCCGGTTTATCTTTTTAATGTATTATGTTTAGGAAGATCTATTCGATTAATTAATTAAATATTTTTTATACTATCATTTATAATTTAAAGATTAAATCCGTGTTTAAAAATGAAATGTTGACAAGCTGTGCGCTATATAATTAATTTACGAATGTACAGTAATAAACAGGTTCATCTATCAGAAAACACGTTTCTATTATTTTAATTTGTACTATTAAATTAATTATACTAAAGACGTTTTTAAAATAACATAAAGCTTACAAACGCTATTTTAATATAGTTTTGTGTATTTTTAAACCGTAATCCAATTTACCGGTATAATTAAAATACAATCTTTGTATAATAATTATTATTGTTGTAATTATATAACAATACGATTAGTATTATTTACTTATAATTATATTAATATTTAATTGATAATTATTATTAATACAGTTGTGTACTTATTTAAAAACAAACAATAGACTCTCTAAATATTATCGTTGTTTTATATCCTTTTAATTTTTAATATTTACGGCTACAGCAACTTTCAATGAAACTATCTGCAATTAAAAATATCTAAATAATCATTTGATATGAAATTATATACTATAAGAACTCTATGAAGGACTCCCCCACATAAATATACAAACTATTTCCGATGAGGATTGAGAAGCTATTCGGCTTATTTTAAAGCAACAATTTCACTTGCAATCATTTAAAAAGTAAATATCGACTGACTTTTTTAGATTAGCTAGTTTTCCTACTTTACATTCTGATTTATAATTATTTAAAAAAGTATTACACATTAGTATTGTATATTGCAAACAGTGATAGTTAACAATTTCTTAATGATTAAAGATAACTAATCATTTTAGCAGTTTTTTTATGACAATATACTTCTGCTTTATAAACAGCAATAGTTTATTATATTATTAATGCTTAACATTAAAATTGCTGGTGCATATTACTGTTCCTTTATATAACTATAAGATAGTAACCATTTCAGAATTAAAGTTTCCAATTTTTTTTTTACTGAAATGATGATATTGGGGAAACTCTAACAGATCGTAGCATTTGTGTGTGAACTTTCTTCTCTTCTTTCTTTTAAGTACCGGGTTTATTTTATCACAAATATGGGAATTTTCTTAATTTTTTTGTTACATTATATAATTTTATTTCTCAAAAATGTAAATTTAACTTGTAATTGTTGTGTAAAAATTATATAGTTATACGATTATGAAAAGGTAAACTGTATATTTTTTAAAGTGATTTGTCTTAAATCTGACGTTTGTTCATATTTTATACATCACAATTTGATGTAAATAAACGAAGCGATCATTTATCATTTGTTCTATAAAATAAAATACAAAAAATATACAAAATCTATATAATAAATATAACATTGCTGTATTATAAAGATTTGTTTTTACTATTAGTGTAACTTTAAATTTTATTTAATTAAAGTATACATACATCTTTTTTATTTATTGTTGTTTTAATTTTTCTATTTACTCATAAAACAATTACTTTGTAATAGTACAATTTATTAATAAAGGATTTGTTTTTGTTAATAACATATAAAAACAAGCTGCATAATTAATTTGGGCAAATTTGATGTCTTTTATTTTAATACGATTATGTTGTCGTGAATAATTATTTTATGAAAGTTTTATTTTGTGCATAAATGATGAATTATTTCTTTAGGTTATACTATATTGTAATATGCTATCTCCCCTTCCCCATCTCCCAATTTAGCCGCCACCAGTTCACATCCGCCGGCCACTCCTAGTAAGTTGTTTCGTTGAAAGATTTAAGTTGTGGTTTTATGGAGATGAACTCTAAATCCTTATAGTTATAGTGAAAACCCGAAAGATATATTTTCAATTATTTCCATGTGTTCATTAAAGCTAAAAATGTCGGTTTAGAAATTGTTGAAAAAGAAAATCTATACATGTAACCTATAAGTTATAACATGTAGTTGGAGAATTGTGTATTCCAGCACAAGCTGCGCAAAAGTTATGTGGATTCTAGCTCAATGCGTGTAACAAACATGTGGATTCCAGCTCAATAAGAGTATAGTGGATTTCTGAACAGACTGCGTAAAAGTTATGTGGATTCCAGCACAGTGTTGTTTTCGACAATTCTATTGGCTTTTGTTGATTAGCGAATAATATGATAAATTACTGTAAGTATAACTAGAGTAGTGGCTGTAGCTAAATTTCATTCTTGTTTCAGTTTTTGCCGTGAACGGACGTACATGTACTGTTGTGTTCCGCGTTTATATATATATATATATATATATTAATTTAGAGACTTTGTTTTCATTTTATATGAACAATTCACTTTAGAACTACTCTAAACTGAATCGCTATATTCCTCGTTGTGGCTAAATCGCATTGCGTTCACATTTAATCATCAATTATGAATTAATTATTTGGGAATATTAGTGACGATGAGAGCAATGATGAGACTCCGTTCAATTCTCTAATAACTAATGTGGTACCATCTTCATCATCAAGAAATTCTTCCGATATTAGTGTTTCAAGCCCTAACTATAACATCTAAGAATAAAGCAATACATATTTTGCAATAATAGTGTAAATATTATCGTAACTTATGCATATTATATTACTTTTGAGTTGGTTGAATTTAATATAGTGTACATTTAAAATTCAGAGCGTTAAGTAGATTGAATAAATTGCGACTTTGTGTTTTCTTCGGCAGCACTTCTGCAGCTGATATTGTTATTCCTTATCTCAACCATATAAAATTTAGTTATGTTATATTTATGTATACCCTACATAAATATATATACATATTATATGGAAGTAATATAAGGTTTACAATCCATGCTTGTGGTGACACGGTCTCTACTCCACTTGATCAAGTCTTATCATTATCGCGGGGTGCGATTAGGCCAACGATACCAACAGTACTATTGTATGAGGTAACGGTTTTACGATCGACTGTTGACTTTCACAGGGGATGATATATGCAGCCAAATAATATTTTTAAAATATAAGATAATACGCCACTTAATGTGTGAGCCTCAGTATTCATACCGAGTGTATGCGATTGAAGAATACGTCTAACGACCGTTATCTACATGAGAGGGTAATTTACCAACTCATAAATAATATGTGTATAATATTTCATTTAAAAAATGCATTTAATATGCATTAAACTGATAAATAATATGCGCATAAATGTTTTAAATAGCTAAAATTTAATTTTGAAACTTACCGCCTACAGCTCTGTTTTTAGAATATAATTCAAAGTCATATACATTTAAAAAACATAGCGTTGAGTAGATACTGGTAAATATTATTGTAACTTCTGCATCTATTACTTTTCAGTTGCTTGAATTTAATAGACAATTCATTTAAAATGCGTAGAGTAGATTGGATAAATTGCGACTTTGTGTTTGCTTCGGCAGCTGATATTGTTATTCCTTATCTCAACCATATAATATTTAGTTATGTGATATACATGTACAATATATTTACCGACTTTTTATTTTTCTATATTTACCGTCTAACATTTCATAATAAAATCATCAATTTTTAATAAAAATAACTGAATATTTCACTCAAATGTTTAATTGTTTGCGTCTGGTGTTCTCTTCTATTTGTAGAGATGTTGAAGATGGCGGGACAACTAGAACCTGGTTATGAAAGCGATGGTCCCGTCCAAATGTGTTCCCCAGACGGAACCTGGACCTTCCAACTATCTCCTTATTGTACAGAGGATGAATATCTCCACTGGTGGCAACGCGGAGTGAAGCAGTCGGAAGAGGGATGTGGTGTGTCCAGTGCATTTGTTCTCCTTCCCTCATCACTGGGTGGGGCAATGATCCGTGTTGAACTTGTGAATGCTGGAGGAGGGCAGCTTAAGGTTGTGCTGTGGGCACCCGATGTTGTCTACAACGAGGACGTCGTCCTTCCTATAAGGGGACTATTAAAGTTACAAGTGGATGACAAACATTTCATGATGGAATTCAACTTGAATGAAAAGCAGGAAAGAATTCAATGTTTCACGATGGACAGTTCTGACTTTAATGGATGTAAACTTCCCAAAATCTGTTGTAAATTTGAAGTTACCTAAGTTTACACAAATATTAATTTTTTTGCACCATTTATGAAATATGAATTTAATCGATAATAACATTATAAAAGTATTGATTTAGTAATATTTTCTTACATAATTTAAGTTGGTAAAATTTAACAAAAATGTAAAAAATAGCAAAACTTTGTTTCTACAAAGATTCACACACTACTCGACCATTTCATACGGTAGTTTTACTTATGTTGTATTTGTTAATCGATTGTTTGTAACCAACTAATTTTGATTCTTCACTTTTTTACATTATTAATAACACTTGTGTTTGTAATAAATTTATTTATGTAATCATTATCATACTGTCTACAATTCCTACTATGTCTTTTATTATATGTTATTATTATACGTAGTATGTATTCTAGTTATTATATTAGTTTAATTTATTATGTGTTTTGTTATTAAAATGTCATTATTGAAACATCTTTTCTAAATATAATGAATGTAAATAAAGTGACAATAATTTTAAATTCCGTATGTCATATTCTATCATGTCGCTTATCAAGGCGCCTTTTTTTATACAACTTCTTTAAAGTTTGCTTACAATAACAATGCAATAGTAAGAATTGAACAAATATAATTAAAAAAAAGTATTTGTATACAAGTTTGATTGTCCTATAAATCATACATGTATTAGACACATCAAATCCCAACATATGTTAATATTCCGTAACATAATTAGAGTGCTTTGAGGTACCTTCATATTCAGAACAGTTATTTTCGAAGCTGTGTAAATATTTCTCTGTTTCGGTATACTATAGTGACATCCACGAAGTATGTTCGCTTAATTCCAAAATTTTGATACGGCACATCTGCATGGGTTTTATTGACTATTAATTAATATATATGGTCTATTAAAATATATATCAGTGCATTGCTATTAGCTGATGTGAGGTCATTTAGCAGACCTCTCTATACTGATCAAGTATTTGTACGTGGCGATAATTAACATGTGGTAAATTTATTCTTACTAACAATGCATAGTTTTGAAGTATACCCAGAAATAGTAAAAGTCGGGGAATATCAAATCACTATTTTTGTCAGTTTAGACTACATCGCACACTATTTTGGCCAGTTTAAACTACATCGCACACTATTTTGGCCAGTATAAACTACATCGCACACTATTTTGGCCAGTTTAAACTACATCGCACACTATTTTGGCCAGTTTAAACTACATCGCAC
>JAUZND010002194.1:0-13009 GCA_034780555.1 Coelogynopora nodosa
CCTCTCTCTCTCTCTCTCTCTCTTTGTTTTGTTTTTGTGTTAATAAGGGTCACCGTGTGCGTGCCTAAGTCAGTGACGCTAGAGGACACCTTCACCTTCCTCTCTCTCCATTTCTTTTATGTTATCACTAATTTTTCTCTCCGTTTTAGTTCATCGTGAAATAATTTTCTCACTATTTTAATTTCCCGACCACATTCCTGCTCACACTTCAAACTTCCTCTGCAAATAGTTTTTTATCACCTCATCTTCTGCACATCTTTTTCTATATCTCTTTACCAGGCACACTTGCCCTTTACTTTTCTCTACTCTCTCTTTCTCTGGCTCAGTTTATCTAAGCATGTTTGATCTTGGGTTTCTGTCCTACAAAATGTTGAAAAGATTTTCAATTGATTGTCTTGTCTTTTGCGTATACGTTTCAGAACAAGGACGATAACGAAGAAATGATCAATTCTCTAAATATGATTGTGTGCATCATTGGAAGATACTTTGATCAGAAAGATCTAGCCGATAAGATTTCTTGATTTATTTAGCATAAACTCTTCTCTTTGTGTAGATAATGATATATATTCTCATTAATAAATAATTGTACAATTTTCCATCTACTGGTACTGTACGGCCTCTCTCTGTTGTATGTAATCTTGAAATATAGAATTATTAATTTTATTTGTTTCATATTGTGAATTGAGTGGAGAAATAAAATATCGTATTTAGTTCCCTAAGTCATATCAGTAAAGGTCCCTATTTTTTCTTTTTGCCTACAATTAATGAACACTTTTAGTCAAGTAATATTATGTAAACTTTCAAGACCATCGAAGTAAGCATAAACTCAAAATTATGTTTCGTCACAATTCATTACATTATCAGAAATATATATCTATTATTAGCTGTGCGCAATAGTATATAATAGATGTTTTAAATGAATTGATCGCTCGTATTTAAGCTATACTTGAATATAAAACTACAAAACAAAAAAGGAGGTTCAATTATGTAGCCATGGTTACATGGAATAAAAAACTATTCTATTATAATATTACATACTTCAAAGAAACGCTCTATTTGTAATGTTGGTAATAATATAATTAATCAAAATTTTAAAAAATGGCTCTTCGTTTGCACCGAAAAATGTTGTACATTTTCGATTTTGTATCAACATCTTAATCTATTATACATCAAAATTTGTTCCAAGGATAAAAACAATAAAAATAAAAGTATATAAAACAATTTGAAATGAGCACTAATAGTCTACCTCTGAGAAAAAGAAAGTGATGGATATGTATTTAACTCGTATTGAGTTACACCGATGGATTACAGACAGGATACCATTGTGTAGACATTAATTGTTAAATCATATTATTGACAGCAAATAATTATGAAAATGTCAGGCTTCAGATACCTACTTCTACGGTGTATAAACATTAGCAATGGTTGTTGACGTATAAGTGAAGTCTCATGAATAGCGGAACTTCATAGTAATATTTCTTTGTCGTCATTGATTTTGTTATCAAATATATTTCGTTTCTTTAGTATTGTTCAAGGGAGCAACAACAGTAATTGTTTGGTGAAATATATTTCTTGTAAAAATGAACTTTGTCTATAATATATATTAAGAATGATAAAGTTCATTTTTGCATTCTTATATATTGAGAATGATAGAGGAATAAAAACATCAATTAATACGATTTAGCAATTAATCAATTCAAATATTTTATTAAACAATCAATTTAAATATTTTATTAAACAATGCATACATATGTTTAGTAGAATTTAGACAAAGGTCATATTGAGCCTGTTAGTATTTATGGTGTTCTATATTCCAAATAAAATATGATTCAATCAATTGACGATCTTATCTACTTCAATAGACTCACTCTAAAATATGTTTTTGTGTATCTTTGGTAAAATATAGCACAACATTAGAGTAAATATTTTTATCGATGTATTTGTTATTTTAAATGCTATTACTAATACGTCTAGTCGGTGGTTTAATTAATTGTACCGATATATTAAATGTTTTGTTACATTTGTAATTAATTAAAATGTCGCATTTTTTAACGTGAACTTCTTGCTGTATACAATATATAGTATTATTAATTAATATGGTGGATTTTATTGTAGATACAGTGACAATACATACAACAAAAATAATCAGAAATTTACTATTTTTTTCTATATATTGTAATTTGTTTTTGGAAAAATATGAATTATTTCTCTTATATTCGATGAACGACAAAAATATAAGCTATAGTTAAAAATATAAAATAATTTTTAAACGGTCAGTTGATGAAAGATGTAAACAAAATGAGCTATTATGATGATGATTGTTATTGCGAGAATAAGCCGGTGTTCTTTTTGTTTATATTTAAGAATATCTATTCGGTTAAGTGATTTGGATTGATGATGAAAGTCTTTAATATTAAATTTTAGATGCTCAGCCATTATGTAAATTTATATACATTCATTTCGATAATGAAATGTATATTCTGCTAATTGGAATAAATTAACTTTTAGGAATACGGTTGTAAAATGGGCACTATTAAATGGATGACAAAAACTGGATGAAGGCCTTCGAAGAGCAAAGAGAAAATAATTTATCACCAAAGTGATGCGATGCGACGTAATTATAAAGTCAAAAGAAATCGTGCACACAAAATTTGAAACATTTGCACTGAATTATTGACTTTCTCGCACTGCGTCAAAAAAATTTAATATTTTTAAATTGAAGTACGTATTCAAACTGATTCTTTAATTAAATATATTCCCAAATGATAAATATGTCAACTAGCCCTAGGGCCTATACACAGTATGTTTCTTTGAAAGAATGTATTAGTTTAATTCATATATTAACATTGCAGCTACTTACTCCTACCTGTATGTCACATTTTTGTATGTTTTTAAAAGTAGGCCTATACAAATAACCGTTAAGAAATTAATTAGTTAAGTCTTATATGATCTTAGTTGGTTGGGACTTATATCTGGAGGAATAAATATATAGTTTTTAAAGTCGGCATTAAAACAAGTAACTAAGATAAACAAACAATTTCAATTTAAAGAATCTAATAATTACTTAAAATTAGTTACAATTATTTTATTTGTATATATAAGAATTAATTTAAATGTATACGTATTTTGACCATTTTTCTCTGCATTCTAGAATCCATAACATTTTTTTTATTAATTACTTTGATTATTTTCTAATCTATCCTGTTTATTTTAGCTACTTGTGCATTGACGACCTTGAAAAATAAGTTAAATTTCCTCCGGATTTGTCCTCCGAATTTAAGTGACAACCATCTTAGTTGGTATTTTATTTTTAACTGAAGAATATAGTTTTTTTTTTAAGTTTATAGAAAGAACATCTGAGTGTTTATAATATTGAGCGTTTACACCTGCCATAAACAAATAACAACAACATTAAAATATTTATTGTTCAAGTTTATTTTGAAAATCAGTAGTATCTTCAGCTAGTCAATATTTCAAATTTCACGCCAAATGAGATAGATTAATTGGTTAAATTTTAATTGATTATAAATTGGATAAATAATTTTATTATCTAATTATGAATTCTGTTATAAATGGGTATCATTTATTAAATTATTTTAAGTTTATTAAAAATTATTTCATAATATCCGCATTGTAAATTGAAATTTTAAAAAATGTAAATAATAATAAATAGTAATGTAAAATAAAGAAATTATATATGATTATGATTTACTAAATTATTTGTTTTTTAATTATAATACTATAAATGATTTCATAATTTTCTTATCTATTATTGTTATTATTATTAATAAAGTAATCTAAAATATAACTTTAAGTAAAATAGATTCTAACAGAACATATAATATATGACAAAAAATTATTAGAAAACTAGCAAAATAAATATATACCTCAAATACTCAAGTATACTCATCTAATTTCTATGTGACACTAAATATATTGAAGTCAACAAGTTTTAGCTATAATCACAAGATTATATGACTAAAAAATACTTCCAAAGACAATAAACAAATATACCAGACAAGGATAAGAGTTGAACAGAAACAACAGGAAAACTGGGAATCAGGACAATATTACAACCCGCAGCTCTATAATTTTAATTCAAAGTGGAAAGCTATTTCCTCTTGTGACTATAAGATATTATCAATATTAGATCCCATAGATCCATTTTTTAACATTTCATATCTGATATTAAAAACACACTTTCAAAATAATTTGAGTTCTGGTTATGACGTCACGACATTGTAAATTCAAAATGGCGATTATTTATATACAAATAGGAGTATCAAATTTGAACCGCTCAATTTTTGATACATAAATTTATTACTGACAGATAAAAAATAGTATCAAAGTATACCCAAATAAAGTACTAGCACGATAATTTAATATCCTGTGATTACATTTTGACTTTACTAATTCAAAATGGCTGCCATTTCATATATTAATATGGTCCCATTAGTTACTTATCATTGAAACGGTGAAAAATATCCTAAAAGTAAACCCATGTTTATTGTTGTATAATAATCATAAAGTATGTCACGAAGTTAAAGAAAGTCGTTATTAATAATGAAGCATTAAATATTAAACGACCTCTATATTAAAATACTAAAACTTACTTTATTCTACCACATCTATGGATATTATCCATCGATTAATATTACGAACTGTTGATTTATTTAAAGTCTATGGATATATCTGAAATCTATGGTTTAAGGTAAATAACATATTTATTAATTAATATTATGGATTGGTTATTTCAATACAATGGAGGACTATGCTATAATAGATGTAAGAAAAATATATACTTGGGTGAAAAGTGTTCTCTATATGAGAAGATGATGAATGAATCAATGTCTGCTGAAGACCTTTGCGTGTCTGATGTTCTAAATAGATTCACAAACCGCTTCGCAGAGTATGCTAAATACTTGAAGATGTCCTTCCGAACTGCAGAACTCTGGATTCAGTACATGGACATGATAGATATCTTACGCAGATACATTACAGTAGAGCGCCCTGGAAATTTGTCTTTACATTTACATGTCATACAGGAAATGTTAACTTTTCTGGCAGCGTCGTTGTAGAGCAGAAATTTCGGAAAAGCTGGAATCTGCTCTCAAATATGAGTTGTGCACCTATCTAACAGGACTTATTGATTTTTCGCCTTTTCTGCTTAGAGAAGCACATAAACCAGCTCTTGCTGGATATTTGGATATTATCAGTCCTGATCTCACAAGTCACATCTCAAATGATGACAGTCAGTATGCCTTGGACGGTGGGGCACTTTTGCACGATTTTCCATGGAACAATGCATCTACCTACATATACATATGTGACCGATACATCGAATGTGTATAACAAAGAAGTATGGAAACGCTACAATCGTAGCTATGAAAATTATAACACAAAGTTATAATGAATGAAAAATAATTCCTGTACAATAGGGAGAATAAACAACGTTTTATTCAGTTTTATTCAAGAGCTTCAAAAAGCAAATTGCGAAGAACACCATGCCTCAGTAGATGCAGGCCTGCTAATAGTGCAAAATGCGGTTCAGTCGTCTATCACAACTTCAAATGTGATGATTGGTGATGACACTGATCTTCTCATACTCTTGTTACCATATAATACTAGAATCTCATATCCTTTTCTTTTTATCCGATCAAAAAAAATAGTAAATAGTTTTTCTCATTTGGAACATTAAAGCTACAAAGCAAATGCTTGGTCCGTAGATATGCAAACACATACTATGTCTACATGCAGTTCTTATCGGCTGTGACACTACATCTCGCCTTCATTGTATTGGAAAAGGAGCTTCCGATAATCATTCGGCTTCAATAAAAGATGTAGCAGATGCAGCAGAGAAAGCATTGGTAATACTTTACAACGGAAAGTCAACTAAAACCTTCAATTCCATTCGATATCAACGGTTTTGTGAGAAGGTAGTCAATCTAAAATTTTACCTCCACCACCAGCAGCAGTAATTTATCACAGTATGCATGTTTGTATATAAGTACAATGGTGGAAAGGAGAAAATAGACTCCACCCAACAGATCAGGAATGGCAAAAATTTGACGAAGTCTTTGTGCCACTACTGACAGACTTACCTCCAGCTCTTGAATATCTCTTACGTATTATAAGGTGCAAATGTCAGACTGATTGTAGCAGTCAGAAATACACATGTTTAAAAAATAAAAATGGGTGCACACAAGCTTGTGGAATCTGCTTGCAGCAATAACCCAAAGACACCAAGTGACCAAGATGAAGAGGATGGCATTATCTTTTAATTTTTAATGTACGTATATGGATTAATGACTTTCTTTTACTTTGTAAAACATTTTGACATAGATTGTTGATAGTATACAATAAACATGTGTTTCACTTTTGAATATTTTTCACTGTTTCTATGATACGTAACAATAATGTGACCATATTTATATATGAAATGGCAGCCATTTTTAATTGATAAGATCAACACGTAATTAAAGGATTATAAATCATCGTGTATAAGTCATCACTCTGATACCTTGTTTCTATCTCTCAGGAATACATTTATGTATCAAAAATTGTGCGGTTAAAATGCTATGGTGATAATAGTATATAAATTGTCGCCATTTTGAATTTACAAGGTCGTGATGAAATAACCAGAACTCAAATTATTTTAAAAGTGTGTTTTTTGGGTACTCTGATATCATGTTTCTATCTGTCCGGAATATATTTATATGTCTAAAAATACATATAGGTTAGAAAATATGGACACATTAACATCTCAACAGATGACCATTTTACACCCTGGTGGCCATTTTGGATTTCCCTTAAAATAAGGACTTTCTCCCTAAGGATTCCTTAAGACTTTTTTTCTGTCATTTAGAACATACTCAGGTAACAAAATCCGTTTAAGTTTGTTCGTGTTGCAATTAATGTGAGGTTCTTCGACAAAATGCTTGGACTATTACTTATATCTTTAGAACTTTATTTAAATATTGTGTTGGCTTAATATAATATTGTATTACAAATTATTGGTAAAAATACATTAATACAATTTTTGAATATATTTTTTTAATAAAATTTTCTCTCTATATATAGTTTGTAAATAATAATAATTTTTAGATTAAGATTTACATATACGATTGTTACAAATTAAAATATATTATTGGCTTCAATGAAATATCATAATTAATGAAGTTTAACTAAAGGTGCGTTTAATTTAATTTCCATAATATTCTTTTGAAGATTATTTAAATATAGTTTTACTACATATTGGCAGTATATATCTATTTTATATTGATTTGTTATTAGAAACATATACTTTATGAGGTATTTAAATGCATATGTTAAATGCTTAAGGGTCAATTAGAGCTTCCAAATGCGTCTGGTGTTATGAGGGTATATATAAATGTATATAATGTATATATAATGTTTAATATTTATGTTTATATATAATGTTTATAATGTATATAAATGTATATATAAATGATATTCGTTTTAGATCGAATGAATATATTACCAGTTCCTATTAATTCGAATTTTTATTATTTAGACAGCCGATGTCAGCATCTTGTCAATGCCTTGATGTGTGTTTTTACTAAATTTATTAGTATAATTACACATATTTACTCTAAAGTAGGCTGAAAGTCTTGTTGAAAGTTTCTCGTGAACAAATCTATATTGACAATAACGCCTCACAACTTTAGCTTTTATTGAATAATTAATTAACATTGTCAACATTGTACGTTTATTTGAATTATATAGTTATGTATATATGAAACAGGTTGATGGTGTTTTGCTCAGCTAGAAAAGTGACTTAACATACCTTCAAACAAGGTGGGTAGAGTATTGAATTGGTAAATAATTATTTGTTATAAATTAAATGTTTTTGGTAATAGTGTACATAATCCAGAACTTCGGAAATTTTAATACTATTTCTAAGAAACTCGATTATATCATAGTCTATTTCAATAATGTTGTTTATCAATTTAGAAAGTTTAATGTAGCTAAAACAGTAAGAAACATTAAATATAATTTTCAAGCGCATCGTCATATTATGTGGACAAAACATAGAAATATTCGCTAGATAGCGAAGATGAATGTTACTTTACTTTCTCCGCAACATACATCTGTCACATTTTCTATTTATTCAGTATTGTTTTGTAATATATCCCTATTGTTCACAAATCGAAGAATGTTTTCATTGATCCCATGTATGACTCTTATGATACAATATAACTTGTGCTGTGTATGTATTTGTCTGTTCTTCCGAATTTTCATCAGCTTATTCATACATTATAGATATTATACATTTACATATTTATATATAAGTATAATATACATATTCCTTCTTTGTTGCATCTTATTAAATATTTTTCTAAATATATATTCCCTAATTGTATATGCAGTTTTGATTTGCATTATAAAAATATTTAGGCCTACGCTTATATTATTATTGTATATTATTAGCTATAAATTTTTTTTCTGTTTATAAAGGAGTATTATAGGTCTAAGACAATGTGCTTGGAAATAATATTGAAACGTGTTTGTATTTTTTGTCACATTGTATAATTCCCAAACTTATAATTGATTATTTGTCCAATTTAAATAATTTTAAAAACATTTACTGCTTTAAAATATGCTTATACAGTTCTTATGCGTATTTTAATTATCTTTTTGTTTTAAGAATTAAATTGATAAAAATCCTTTTCGGAAAACAAAATATTGTTAACAAGTATGGTCTTCTCAAATTCAACAAAAATAATTCACCCATAAATCATATCAGCCAATAAAAAAACTATTCTAGGGTGCCTTTCCTCTACGTAATATTACCATTCCAAAACATAAACATACACCGAAAGATATGCTAACTTGTTTATTGTTACGTTTCCAATGGCATCGACAAGGCGTAAAAATGTATATATATATATACATTGCGTTGAAAAGTTCTCAATATTATGCATAGAAGCCTAGTCCATAATTATTCAATCATAAGGTTGTGTTGTATATCATATTTTCTGACAACAATTTTTTTAAATATATTGACTAGAAAAGTTAGACTAATTTTTCAATATTTAATTTACTTTATAATTATTAATATAATTTGATGCACTTTTTACATTTTAAATATAATTGCCATTGATTTTTTTAAATTTACATACTTTTATATACATAAAATTAGTATTTAAAGAAATCTAATAATTTAATTTTTTTTAATAAATAAAAAATTCCATATAAGCTAAAGAACGTAATGAGTTTATATGTATAGTCATTTTTAAATTCTTGATTTTTTGAAGACTTTTACACTTCAAATATTTGTGGGCTTCATAAAATTGGTTTTGTGTATTTTATTATATAATATAATTTTATTTCGTATTATTTTTTTAATTATGTTTATTATATAATTAATAATCTCCCTAATTTGATTCAATTTGATGTGTCTATTGTATTTTCATACGTTAATATAGTTAATAAGATATATTTAGAAATGTATTTCATTCATTATCTGATTTCTTCCCTGTTTAAAATTGACTATGACAAATACAATTTTAAAAAAATGAAAATTACAAAACGTGGATAATCTATGTTTCTCGCCATCATCCCACAGTCTTGTATTTCTTTCAAAAATTTTTCTCTAATTAATTGAAGCTGTTGTCTATACCAAGTCTTTCCAAGAATCTTTCAATTTACTTCAAAGATATCTAATTTTCTAATCGATTATTGAGCACACCAACAAATGTCATTGGGTAGAATTTTTCAAAGACATCACACATCTTAGAATGGTACAATGTGATGATATAATTTTTCTTTTGAATGTTTAAGTTAGAATTAGGTGGTCATGGAGGGAATATACGATTCACATTTTGTTAAGTGTTCATCCTCAGCTCAACAAAAAGGGACAAACACATGACTTCTCCAGATCAACACGTAGGTTATTATCAATTTAAAATTGTGTTGCTGAATAATTATAAATACCTTAAAAATATCTTATGGTGAAATATCATTAAAGAAAAATCTAACAACATTTTCAGCTTAAGAGTTCATTTTTGTTTATTTAGGTTACTTTATAAGACTATAGATTAGTTTAAAATAAATACTGTTCTAGAGTATAGATAATTGTTTCATTTACTTAAAATTGAATAAACACAAATCAAAATATTTAAATACTTAAAACGAATACATGAATCATATATTATTAAACATGAAATTAATTCCGTACATATTATAATTGTAATAATGTAATTTGATTGAAATTTTAGTATATTTTAATAAATTGTAAATATTTTAATTATATATTTAATTTAATCAAAATCTTGTGGCCCAACATAATTTGTATTATAGTTCCAGTTCACCTTGTTAGATGATATACACATTTTAGGAAATTTTTATTACATTCCACCTCGTTAATATAGTTTAAACATTTTTAAAGGCGTTATATCTGGACGAATATATCTTATTTATTTATTCTCTATTTAAATATAATACTTTAACAGTTTTGTGTTCAGAGTACAATGACTGTATACCTATTAAATATTATTCATTTAACCATGGAACTAAATGGATTGGTATATCTAATTTTAAGAACATGCATACTTTTTCATTAGCTATCTATAATTAGTCTTTAACAAAATTGGATCGGATTAGTTAATTAGTTTTAAATAATTATCGATTTATTGATTATTAATTTTTTCATTATTTAATTTTTTATAAAAATTTTATTTGGCATCTTTTAATAAACTTATAAATATAATGTAACATAGAAGATAATCTTGGATATGTTTATCGGATTTATTTTTCAATTTAACTGGTAATTGTACTCAAACTAATTCAGTTGCCATTTTTATTAATTCGACTGTTATTTAAAGGTCTTATTAATTTTCAGTGATTATCCTTTATTTAGATTTTAGTGTTTTAAGAACACTACAACAAAATTAATGCCAATAATAAGTTCATACTTATTCTTGAATATTTTTCAAATTTATCTTTTAATTCGCTCATTAATATATACAGTATATTATAATATAATATAAATAATATTATTTCCAGTTTTAATTAATTCATTATACAATTAATAAATAATTTATAATTTATCCACGTTGTTTTGTCGCACATGAAGGAGTTAACTATGGAACACTCAGATTATACATTTTTTCCCTAACTGTCTATATATATATATATAGTTGGTTATTTATCGCCTGTATTTGACCAAAGTAGAACCCATGATTTCTTTAATGTGGAGGGCGCAGTTACCTCACTACAGTTAACTCACTAAAGTATACTCACTAAAGTGAATGTAACTCGCAGGACTCAATGAAATAAGCAAATTGAGAGTCCATTAAAATATAGATTGGAGATGTTTTGATAAATAAATTAATTGGGGGAACTGAAAGCCTTAAGTATACTCCTTAACAAAATATTGTTGTCCCCTTCGATGGCTAGCATTTGTATCCTCCCCCCCCCCCCCAAAAAAAAAATACTCAGTTTTCTATAACGTTTTTCTATTGTATAGAATGAACTTCGTATCGAACGGTTAGAGCAAAAGATGGAAGAGTTGGCTGGCTTCAATTATCAAATTAGGGATCGTCTGGACAACATGTCATCAATGATATCAAAAATATACAAACTCGTGAAAACGGTAAGAAGTGAGACACTTGGAAGCTGTAAGTTTTGGATCAGTATAAGTAAAGCTAAAATAGATAATTAACTTTGCATTGAGGGTAAAAGGATATCTTTCGAATACATTTAACCTAATCAAGAGAGTATTATGGCATTTTTTAAATGTTATTTAAACACCTAAATATTGTGATTAAATACATCTTTATTGAAAACCATCAAAACCGTTTTTTAGTCATATATGATCTATAATTATTATACGCTACACATAGGTTTTTATAAATTTATAAATTTAATTCATTTTCATTAATTAACATTTCACATATTAATTATATTCTGTAATGGTTTCTTTATATTTTTATTATTTAACATAATATCGTTTGCAGTACCGCATCGTATTTTACAAACAATGTTTCCTGTAAACAATACTATATGTTTAGCTACTAATTATATAATATTTAAATTTAGTCTATCTCTTTTTGTGAAGCGTATAATTATTTTGAAATAATTTTTTTAAATTTCTTTATATATATTGAGAATAAAATATAGGCACACTATATTTAATGCATATTTTATCTATCTCTTATGATAATTTAGTCTATCATTTAAATATAATTAGTAAACATTGTTAACCTTTACTGTTACCTATCGTCGGTCAAGTTATGTAATGGTGAATATTTATTTATTGGTGAATATTTAGAATTCTTGAATAATTCAAAGGGATAGATTAGTTTTGTAGGATTAAATCTTTTAAATTATTTATCTTTCTAGTAACTTTTTACTTTATTTTCTACAATATTACACTATTGCGTAATTTGACCGTCGATATTTAAACAAATATTTTGACAGGTTTCTATAAATAATGAACTAATATAATATACAACATTTTTATAATAATTAAATAGTTTTTTTTGCATACATATATATATATATACATCTATATTAATGTTTTCATAAATATATAGATATATATATATATATATATATATAATACTAGGTGTCCCAGATCTATGTATACAGTATTATTAAAGCGTTTTTATATTAGAAAATGTATTTATACAATCTGTCGATATTTGGTCGATAGGGCTCGATACCTTGATCTTGGAGAATTCGCTGTATATTTTTGATTTAAATAAGTGAAGATCTAAAGAAGCCTGTCGAATTGTTAGATGAAGGTCATCGCCAAATGCACACAAAACCAAATTGATATTTTCATTTGATTGTGCTGTTCTTGGTCGACCAGTGGACAATTGCATTCTATTGACTGTTCCCTCTGCATTGATCTTGTCAAGTGTGTTGGTGACTCTTATGCGCGCGAAGCTAAGGTAGCTATGGCTGACCAGAGGGTTCAGTGTGGAAATCTCTAAGATTTACAATTTAAACGAGGTATACCTTGCAGACCTCGACGTCTGCA
>JAUZND010002195.1:0-13008 GCA_034780555.1 Coelogynopora nodosa
GTGTTTGATGATGGCTTCATAGCTACCAAGAAGATTGGTGAGTGCTCAATGAGTATGAGCTACCCAGCGAGTACCTCCGACATGGGTAGGGATAAGTAGTTTGACTTTCAGATCAACAGCAACCTCTTTGAGCTCAGAACGTAATGTTGGACTATTGTGATAAATTAGATACAACACCAGTAATGTCTCATAAATTTTTTCTTCATAATTTACTAATCTAGCAGCATCCTTGATAGACAGCTAAAGATGATGAGCCATGCAGTGAATGGATAATAGTTGAGGCTGTACTTCAGAAAGCAGGATTAGCCCCTAAAAATCATTGCCTGGCTGGGCAATCTATATACATCCCAGGGTTGCCCATCAGACAAAAAGGTTGCCACTGGGCAATACGGACTATATGTGATTCGAGCACTGTCTATCTTAAGATTTGTATTGTCTTGTTTGAATAGTTCATACAAATCTTTCAAGTTGCATAATAATAACATTTTCTGTTTTTGAAATAGGTCTGTTTTTTGTTTTTATACTAAAAAAATCCAATTTCCCAGGAAGTATTCTACACATATCTGATGATTCATAAAAGTTGATAACTGCCTGTCTGTAAGCTTCAGTTATACTAGATCCACCATGTTTTGTGTTGCATTTACCAAAACTTCCCCAGTCACTTTTCAGTTTTTGTAAGTGTTACTTAATAAGCTAAAGTTTTGAAATAATCTGCTGAGGTTTATGACCTCATAAAAATATTCTTCATACTTATTTGGGCTAGCTTTGTTCACAGATTCTAAAGCAGAATTTGAACCAATTTTTAATATTTTTTCTTTGGCTGTATCTGCCTTATATATCAATTTTCTTTTCAACTGTTCTTTACTCAGCTTTGTGTTTTTAATTGGAGAAATTACTGATGTACTGCTTATAATTCTTGATTTACATCTTCAATTGATTTGAGACTAACATTAGTGACATCGGTATCTAAGTCAATTTCACTTTCCTCAGATTCTGCAGATAACATATCCTTACACTTAAAACACATTTTCTTTCCTGAAATAAGTTTTAGGTGGGGGTAGTTTTTACACATTTCTAAAGTAATTTCACTTACTGTACATTTGTTTTTGTAGGTCTGGTTGTGAAAATTGATAGGGTTACAACACACTTTCCCATTTTCAAGAGCATAGTATGTGATGAACTTTTTCTGGTGAAAACCACAAATGTTGTTTAATTCACTTTCTGGGAGATATGTGCAAAGTGACATTATATATTTTTCAGTGGAATCCAATGGAATGTGTTTAATTTTTATGGTAAAGTTTTTAACTGTTTACTAACAGAACATTTATCCATCTGAAGAAATAAATATTTTAGAGCAAAAGAGTCTTATCTGCAAAACTTTGTAAACACAAAATTGATGAAAGAAATGACTACAGCCTGCTTCACTATAAGTAAAATACCAACATTCAAGGCCTGAAGTTGGATAACTTAATTTTATTCATAAATTGTTATGTTGGTAATGCTGTCTTTCTCAGGTATGAACCCCATTGGTGAGGGAACCTGTATGTATTGGATTTCACCTGGGATTGTAATCAAAATCTATTGACTATCATGTTAGTATTCACATTTTACTGCTGTGAAGCAGGCTGTATAGCAATTTTTCATTAAAGAAATATATATTTAACTATATATACTTCACTCTCTCAATTGAAGTAAGTTATACAAACATTTTTATTATCAAGAAGTTTTATAAATATTAATATTTAGTACTAGTTTTCCAAAACTCACAATGAAGACATGATTTAATGAAAATGAAACTAATATTTTATTGTAATCAAAAATTTATTAATTATTTTATTTAAACAAAAATTGGAAAATATCTAAATTGCTCATCATATATCAATGATCTAATATGGATAAACACATAAGTAGATGGACAATGGCAGGGTTCCTACTTCCTACAGCTATCAATTTTTCAAATTTTGTTTAAATAAATAAATGACCTAAATCTAAACCAAGACACAGTTTTTAAAATAGCATAAATGGTCATAAAGTGAAAACTTAACATTTGTGTAATCTTAACTTTTTCTGAGAAAAAAGCAGCACTTCATTTTTTATTATTACATATCACAATTTTTCAAATTTTGTTTAAATAAATAAATGACCTAAATCTAAACCATGACACAGTTTTTAAAATAGCATAAATGGTCATAAAGTAAAAACTTAACATTTGTGTAATCTTAACTTTTTTTGAGAAAAAAGCAGCACTTCATTTTTTAATATTACATAGAAGGTAAATATGAGAACACACCTAGCCTTAATATTGATGAGCTACTCATTGTCAGAACTATTTTAATAGTTTATCAAAAAATGCATAAAATAGCAAATTGTGTATTTTAATGAAAGGGGGAAAATACTGATAATATTGCAGCATGTTTTGACTGGGGGATGTCATTAATATTGGTATAGCTATTTAATTACTGAATGTTGGTTAGACTGCTTCACATTCAGTAACTGTACAGCATTATTTGAAAACACAGAAAATTGTGAGAAAGGTGATTTTGACCAAACAAACAATATTATTTTGTTTTGCTGAATGGAAAGCAGTTTTTAGTGATGCTTGGTTTTGATTGAGAATACCAAGATGAATTAACATGCAAAAAACTAAAGACTGCTTTTGATTCAGTAAAAAGTTATTAAATTTTAAAAATGGCCAAAAATACTATTTTTGACTTACATCAATATAGGGTTGAACTTGGAAAGGTCATATCTCGGGAAATAATTATTTAAAAATATATATTTTTTGGATTAATCAGTTTCCTACACATATAGTTAAGTAGTTACATTTTTATCAGAATTGGAGAAAGTATGCCACAGACCATTTGCTGATTCTTTGTGGAATGACGTCGAAATTTTGTCGAAGGGTTTTGCCATTAAAAGTAACAAATTTCATAATGGCCAAAATTATTTGAATTAAACTACCTAGATAACAGGAGTTACCAAGATTAGTGAAACTTATTGGTTTAACACTAACTATAAAGACTGAAAAATTTTTCAAAAAAAGACTGCTCAACAATTTATTCAAATTTATAAAACATTGATATAAATTATACATAAATTAAAATGAAAAAGTTTTTACATATATGTGTAACTTAATGCCTTACTTAAGTGTAACTTATGTGTACATAATGTCTTACATATATCATACTAAATATATATACATAGGTAGCATAGTCACTCATACATAAGTAACATAGTCACTCATTGCATGATGTGCATCTTACCGAAATATCTTTCTGGTGGGCGTGTTGTCCGCAATTTACTTTGTTGTACTGAGAGCAGATAGTAGAAGATTTGTTCTCACACTGATTTATTCCAATTTGACATTGTCGGCGTTTCAGAAGAGCAGGGTGACCTTGAACTTGACGATCCTGAATCTGAGCATTTTCCTCATCATAATTGCACATAACTCTAATTAGTTGCTGGAGAAAGGTTCTTTATGAAATAGTCGACCCCATCACCTCTGTAAAAAGCACCCAAGCATTTATTGCTGCTAAATCAAGGCAATTAAAAAGACAGCCATAGGCCAGCGTCGACTTCAGGACTTCGCAGAATGGTATCTTGTCATCTGGTCCAATGTGTGCACTCCACTTTTGGTACTGTTGTAACATTCAACAGTGTCAGGTAATAATTTCCTGTGCTCATGTTTCATTGACACTGTCTTGTGGAGAGTACTAAGTAAATAAATTACTTTGGACTTCTTCACGTTGTATGTGGTCAATTTAGTGTTATCCTTGGATCGATATATAAGGGATGTAAAGAGTGGTTTTTCTTTGAGAAAATTTTCACAATTTGGAACATCTCTACGCTGTTTTCGAATGGTACCTAGTAGGGAAATTTGCTTGCTTTTAAGACGTTCGGCCAATTTTTCACTAGTAAAGTAAGTGTTTGTAGTGACATGATATCCCGCATTGTTGAGAGGTCTTAGGAGCTTCATGCATACATCTTGGGGTACATCAACTGGCCATGTCCGATCTTTCCCCAGGTAAGGGTTAGCGCTGAACATATACTTGTTTTTCATATCTGCTAAAATCCTAAATTTATCGGGCTTAGATGCAATGTACTGGGTGAATGGGCAACGACTTTTGCAATGGAAAAGCTGTTCGTCGATTGTCAGAAAGCAATAGGGAATGTAGCATCGTTGGCAGTTAGCAATAAAAGCATTCTGTGTTTCGGAAATGAGGCAAAATTTGTCATAAAAAATTAAACTGTCATAGAAAATATTTCTGCAAACACAATGAAATATATATTGTATATATAACACAAATACATATATTTATATGTATACATACATCGAAAATTTGGATGTAGGCATATCAGTGCTGGCCAAATTAGTTGACGCAGTAGCAGAAAATAAGGAAAATATTAATTTAATCTATTTTTTAATAAATTATCCAAACTTTTGCATATATTTACATAAGACGGAATATACTGAATATAACATGAGATAATAGATGAGAAAAGTAGAAAAATTTAGTGAGAAATTACAAATGTTTAATATTTAGCGTGTCCGCCTTTTGATGAAATAACAGCCTTGATTCGCGTTGGCATGGATCTAATTGCCATTTTAGAACTATTCTGGATCTCTTCATCGTGATTACACAATTACGTATAATCTTACCAATTAGCTCTTTTTTGTTAGTCGAGGGTTGCTTTGCTAGTTTTGTCTTCATATAGCCCAGACATTCTCAATAAGGGTTCAGGTCTGAGCTGTTCCCTGGCCAGTCTAGAACTCGAAAACAGCGTCTTGAAGTTTCTTAGGCACGACCATTGCAGTATGTCACGGTGCTTTGTCATGTTGGAACATGCATTGTGCAACATCCCCAAATCAATCAGGAAGCTGTGGTATCAATCTTGTTTCGCATACATGAGTGTACTGGACAGCATTCATATACCCTTCCAAGATGTGCATGCGACCGGTACCAATCATTGAGATAACTGACCAGATCATGACCTTGTCTAGATGCTTGATGTTGCATGAGAGCATGTCAGGAACATGAGGCGACTCTGTGCACCTTCGATATACTCGCCGGTGTCCCTCATTCACAGTCTCAAACGAACTCTCATCTCTGAAGACAACCTGAAATATGAAAATAAAGAAAGCCAGTCCTTAGAATCTAATACAAAATAGGAAAATATCAGGTTTTATACTACAATATATTGTACTTTTACATTTTCCCAGTCATCTGCTATAAAGTTTTCATATTGTCGAGCAAAAGCCAGCCTTTTTCTTCTTCATTGTGGGTGTTAATCGTGGCTTCTTGAGAGCTACACAGCAGCTGAACCCCTCTCTCTTAAGTTGTCGCCTAATGGTTCTTGATGAGGCTTCCAGACCATGGACAGTAAGGGTTGCCTTCAACTCATTTGATGTCGCAAACCGATTCTTCTTGATCTCTCTTACAAAAACAGATGATGCTCTTGATGAGAATAATCGTTTCCGTCCATATTTACCAAGTCGTTTTGTTCAATAGCGTTCTGGGGAGCCCTCTGTTGCTCCAGAATGGTGAATTCTTCTAACTGTGGCCTCACTCACATCATGCATTCGTGCAATTTGTTGATTTGAATTAATTGTGTGTTGAATGCTGGACCAAACTTGGGCTCGTTTTGTTTCACTTAAGTCTTTTCTGCGTGGCATTGCTCTGAATTTATGACAAATTTGGAGCCTGCCGCAATTTTATGGGCCCATATTAACGAATCAATTTTAGTTTAGTGGCGCTACGTACTAGTCGCGACTCTAACTAATACAGTCATCATTCCAGAAACTAATTTTAACTAGTGGCCACTAATCGTCATTATCACAGCTGATTGTGTTTTCGTATGCTTATTGGTTAATAAGTATATTATTCAATGCTACGTTATCATATACCATATATATATAAATGTTTAACAAAGAAAACACTTTTTGTGTTGCTATATTAATCATCATAATACATTTTTTACAACTATAGCTCCGATTACTCTCGAAAAGTTAGCGAGATTGAAAAATTGTTGGAAAGCAACTTCCGCTTCATTTTGTGTAGGCCTATTAATAAAATTTTGTCGAAGATTTGCCAATTCTGTTGACACATTAGCTACGCATTTTGAAATAAAAGACTGACTTAAATAGTTCAAATCTCCCAACACAATTTGAAATGTTCCTTTTGCAAAAACCGAAGAGCGGACAACACCTGTAACTCCAGGATTGGATTGGACTATTGGATTACCAATAACATTACATATAACAAAGAACAATATTATAACTAACGTGCTGAGATGCGTGGAGCAGATAATTGGGGTGTCTTCAATCGAGAAGTTTGTAGCCGCAAAATTGACAGAGGATGTTGGACTAACGGGTGCATTGTGTCTTTGTGGAGCATTGCGCCGACATTTGACATAATATCTGAGGCTTGGTCACTTGCAGGGCTCGAAATTAGTAGCAAAATGATTAACGGAAATCCCTTTATCCCGGATAACCATGACTATGCATATAAAGAGGTGTTTAGAAATATCTTATAATATATTATTTTGTTTGAGAAACTACTATCATAAGACGCAATTTTCAAAATTTATGGATTTGAAAGCTAACAAAATATTATTTAGTTATATAAATAGTATTCACTTACATATTTTTTCGTAATAAATGCGAAGATAGCAAAATAAGTAAATAATATATAATTACGTGTAATAGATAATAATGCTAAGCTACCATTTTTTAATATAATGCAGTCCGTATAGTCCAAGTAATAAATTTATCTTGATTGTATTAATAATATAGCTCATTAATTTGATTTATAGTTTATTTTAAAAAGGAACGAATGTCACTTTGCAGTTTTGGTACTTTAGCAGGTGTCTGAAGCTGTTCAATATTCGGCACTTCAGGTAATGAGTCATTTGATACCTCATTTTCCATTACCTCGATTCTCCGTTTCTTGGAAATAGCAGGTAAATTGAATAAACTTCGACGTTTGTTCTCAACAGTGCAAATCATAGCTTCAAATCTGATTCGTCTGGCTGCAATAAGATTCTTTCTTTGCATATATGAGCTTTTTTAATTATCTCTTGTCCTTCCTTCTAGTATCAAGTTTTTTTTAAATTGTTTTCGAGTTCCTTCTTTTGACATTGCCTTTGGTTTCTTCTTTGCTCGTTTTTTATTTTTCTCTTCTCATCAGCAGATATCTCCATCAAGTTATTAATCTGTGGTGTATAATTTTGCTTGTTAGGATCATATCGCATTTTTCTTGATTGTTCACGATTATGTATCTTTTTCTCCTCAGACCATCTTTTTCTTTCAAGCTGTTTCCAAACTCTTTCTTTTTCTAAAAATCCTGATGTTTTCAATTTTGGAACATGTGTCGCTACGCATGCTGACAGCACTGTGTTGATTGGGGTGTTGCTTTCCCATCTGAAATATAGATGATAATATTTATTTAGTTGAATATTGTAATTATTTTATGGTATATATTAGCCTCACTGTGGGTCATTTTACTTTGGATGTAACGAAAGCGACATAATAAAGTTTACATAATTTGTATTAAAATAGAATCTAAAACTTTTCCAGCATACAATGAATAGATATATAATTAATTTTGAAACATGTCTGTTTTAATTTTATAACTTAATCATAATAAATAGTTGTCATATAAAATCAGGCTGTTATATTTATTCGTTTTTGTAATATTATATTCATTTTCAAAGTATGAGACCAGGATAATATAATTATTTATTGCATCATTCAAGAATTATTTATTCATTAGTGTACATAATTATGTTGTGTTATATATATTAGCCTCTCTGTATGTCATTTTACTTCTGATGTAACAAAAGCGACATCATAACGTTTTAAACATTTAAATTAAAATAAAATCTGGAACTTTCCCAGTATACAGTGAATAGACGTATAATTAAATTTGAACATATCTGACATCTTAACTTCATGTAATGTTATATTTATTGATTTTTGTAATATTATATTAACTTTCAAAATATGAGACCAAGATTGATCATTGATTACTATCTCATAGTAATTAACATCTGCCCATTTAGTTTTTATATTCAAATTTGTAATATACAACAACCACAAACATAATAAATAATCTATTTCCTAGTACAGTAGTATGGTGATCACATTTTCAATTGAATAAAATATCTCTTAACTTACCATAGGAGAGCCAAACTTGTAATTACAACTTGTTTAATCACGCATAAATAATATTAGTCATGCGTTTTATTAATTTGAATCGCACGCCTGAAAACTGGAAACGATATCTAAACAAAAATAGCACATTAAAACAACGGATGTAACGAAAGCGACGTGATACGTTAATTTTAGACAGACCCATATATAGCTTATGTTTTTTTGATATTGTATTATTGTTATATATAGCTTTAAATGTTCACCAGTAGAGAAAGCAGGCATTAAGGACCCATTGTAACCCATTGTAAGATTGTTACTCCAATCTTCACGAACCAACAATGTGACGTCTGAGGGCCTTGTAGTAGCTCATCATGCCATTAGCGAGAGCTCATCATGGTTATAGTCATTGAGAGACGTGGGCTTCTCATAGAGCTCAACGACATTGTGTGGGAGATGGTGGTTCAGTTGGATGAGTCTGGCAACATCACTGGAACTGAGGTAGAAGACATCTCTTTTATTGTGGAAACGAGAATGGCCAAAAGCGATCCTCTTCAGCAGAAACGGGATTGAAGTCTGCAACAAAATAAAAACACAAAGACAGAAAGTTTAGTTATTATATTATTTATTATACACTTTTATAAATATATAATATAAATTAAATATGTCTATTCAATTATATTTATGCACTAATAACATATATTTAGAAATACTTGGGCTAATGACAATTTTGACTGATCTGAACTGTATATATATAATGCAGGTATATACATAAAAAAATAATATATGAGTTTATATAAGCAACACATATAAAGCTAATTTGAACAAAATATATTTCTATCATCAAAGTTATAAAAGTGTTTCAAAAAACAAACATGAATCAAATTATACTAATTGGTCTCAACACACTTTAATTTTTTTTAGAATCTGTAACAATAAACCATCCTGTTTGCTTCTTGTTACATGTTTAGCCTGATATATTCATTTGCTGTTTTCATAATTTTTTAACAGCTTTCAGTTCAATGCAATTTTTTCTTCCATAAAAAAACTGTAGAGGCTAATAATCATTTGATATTAATTACAGATTACAAAGGAGACATCAGTAGTTATGGTTTATTAGTGTTCCATAATTTGTGATGGTTGAAGTGCACAGTTACATTGTTATTATTGTGTTCATATAGTACCTACCTTTTCAATTTTACAAATTAATACAACCATTTTGTTTATTACTTAATTAGCCCAGTTGTTTATATTTTTATAAATTGATGTTTAGAAATAATTATAAAAAAATATTTGTTCCATTAATATTAATTTATATATGTTACATAGTTTACCTATGTGGAGACAGTTTCTAATTTATATTGTTACATTTATTTTCAGTCTCGAAAGTCTTCGAAATCCAGTCATCACCCAATGCAATCACTCGTTTTGTCGATTTTGCGTCATGGAACTCCTCCAGTTAAGCAATTCAGCATCTTGCCCACTTTGTAAAGGCTCGATAACAAAGAGGTATGATATTCCTACTCAGTTTAAAATATTAAAAAGTATATATGTTAAGCGTGTTTCTATTTTCTTACTAATTTGTGTTTTTCATGTAATTCCAATTCTAATCGTACTCTATCTTAAAAATAATATTATAAACGTCTTTAATTGCAGCATTTATTCTCTACACAGCTTTTAGATTATGTATTTTTTTGAATTTCCTTCTAGAAATCTGAAGTCAAGTAGCAAGTTAACTGAAATTACCGAATTGGTCACCAATGTTTACCGAGCATATGAAAAGGATACGAAACAGTTATGTAAGTGACGTGACTATAATGAATTATATGTAATGAGTAGTATAGGAAGGGTCGATTCCTTAACCTTTTTTCCGATTTACTTAACCTTTACCATTACCCGATTTTCTTATCTAAAAAAGTATACATACAGAAGCTTTCGCTGCTAAAATTCATTCTGCTTTCTGCACTCGTGACGATCGGTCGTATTTTCTGCTCTGTTCTCAGATTTTTTATTTTACTTTATTATACATGTCGAAAGTTATAGTAAACGCTGCGGACGTGAAACATGCTTTGACAGCACTTACTATTGGAAAACCAAACCAGTTTTCTACGGGGACCAGCAAGAGCGAACTTGCTTCTACCAAATATAAATTGAATCATAAAATAAGGACGTTACGAGATCACACCAAAAAACAAGTATGCGTAATGTCGGATATAATGGACAAAAAATTCGGCATCTATACACGAGATAACGCGGTCCTTCCGATCGAAAAGGATGATGACGTACATCTATTTGAGGCAATTTAACAGGCCATAACCAAAGACAGTTTGCGGCTATTCAACATGCGAACAAAAAATGTATTACTCAAAGGTGCGAGCGAAAAAGCCTGGGAAGCAGCACCTAACTTCTTCAGGCCACCAAGGAACGTAACCGCCTAGGCAGAGACCTATCGAACAGAAGGGTTGGGTGGATTCAATCGTACTGGAAGGTCACGCAACTGATCGTTGAGTCCAAGCAGTATCTCCCAGTTCGTCAGCGATAATTTTCAGAGCCGGCTAGCTAAGCTGAGTGTTTTGGCACTACTGGATTTCTCGAAGGTATATGACACGGTTTTGAGTACGGATCTACTAGGCACCCTTTTGAGCTCGGGATTTCCTTTTCCTCTTGTTAATTGGATTAGGGCCCTCTTCACATATAGGCTGGCTAGAGTGCGTCTCAATGGGAACGAGAGTGAAACTTGATCGCGGCCACTCAGGTTGCGATTGGTGTGCGGGAAGTCTTGAGGTGGAATAAGGAGAAGAAACTGACTCTCAATCTGAATAAGTGCGAGATAAGTTTATTTAGCCCTGACACCCATGAGAGTAAGTGGATTCCTAAGTTCGAAGTTGAGGACTATAATCTAAGGTTTAATCCTTACCATGTTTTCTTGGGCGTGATGTACGACCGGATGTTAACCTTCCTCAGACTGATAGGGTCGCTATAAAGATGGTAAGGGGAAGCCGCACCCTGAGGTCACTGAGTTGCCGGGAGTGGAGATGGAGTGGTCAGCTGCTTCGGCGGGTGTACCAGACCCTCCTCTTGAGCACTGCCATGTACTGTGGGGCGGGATGTCTAACTCCGCAGTGGAGTTGCTTGACCGGGCGCAGAATAAGTGCCTGAGACTCATAATCAGTATGTAATCGATGCCATTCGCTTGGAGGCTGGCTTCCCTTCGTTCCATACCGTCGTCCGTCGTGAAACGGCCACAGCACTGGAGAAGTCTCTAAGGCTCACGAGCTGGTACCCTCGCAGGATAATTTCAGAGCGCGTGGTTTGTCACCGCTTTGTAACCCGCAGTAGATTTCGCAAGATGGCTAATTAAACGTGCGACAGAATTGAGTTAGCAGCCGAACGACGCCTTGAGTTCTCCCCTGTCACTTCTTTCCCGTGGCAGTGGGAGAACAAAGGGTGGATGTCAACCTCTTATTGAGGGGGGCAGCTGTTATAGTGATTCTGAAGCTGTCCGTTTGGAAGACGCGGTGGACACTATTCGTTTCCTTAGACAGTTTAGCGTGGGGTAGTGCTGTGGTATTTACAAGTTGGTCATTGTTGCAACCCGGCGGTTGAGGGGTGCGGAGTTTACTTCGTCCTTTGAGACAGAGGTGGGCGCCTTGGGATTGGAGCTGAGATGGCTTGGGACTGAAGGTCGGGGTGGTCGGTATTTGATCTACTCCGATGGTAAGTCCGCCTTAACTGCTTTGAGCAGCGGGACGTCTTGCTTTAACCCATGGGTACAGTGAGATCTCCTTTGATGCGGGTAGATGGCACGATGGTCTTCCACTGGATCCCTAGTCACTACGGTATTCATGGTAATGAAGCTCCAGACAGGGAAGCTCAGGAGGCTGCTATCGGCCCGCAGAATGATGAGGGTTTGCAAGACAATGCCCCGGTGACATTTAGGGCGGTCAGGTCCCTTGTTAGGAGTGCAGTCGTTGACTCTAGGTCGTCCCATGAGCGTACTCGCCTCGGGGGTGCCTCCTACATGTCTTCATTGCGAGGAGGAGACTCTGGAGTATTGGCTTAAGGAGCGTCCGGGGCACCTTGGCCTGCGGCTGCGAATGTTCGGGATGGGGAGGCCTCCTTTGGCCGTATTGTGGAGGACAGAGTGGCGGTGGCCTCGTATCTGCGAGGGCTTCAGCTCCTCTGACGGGGATCCAACCTGACCCAACCGAACCCAACCCAAGCATCACATTATAAAAAAGAAGATAAACCAAAAAGTGAGACCCTGTTACACAGAAGAGATTAAAGAAGAAGTGAAGAAAAGTAACAGACTGATGAGAAACATAACAATTAACCGAGAAGAATGAATGCAAACGTTTAAAAGCATGAGTGAAAAAGTCAAGATCAAGTAGAAGAGATTATGGGTTGAATATGCCAACAGTATGATATGGGAACAGACGAGAGAAAGTTTGGAATACTATTAGGGTATTAGACAACAGAAGAACTAAGCAATCAAAAAAAGAGACAAGGAGAAAGCGAAAGTATTTGTAAAGACTTACAAAAACATTTCCAAAATACCTAAAGAAAAAGAAGATTGGAGAATAAAGAAAGAATACATCGAATGCGTAAAAAGTCCAACGTGCGGTATGGAATGTGAAAAAGTCTTCAAGAGAGAGGAATTAGACAGTGTTGCCACTCCTGCGGTTTTTACCGCAGCTGCGTTTTTTCATAATGGCTGCGGTTTTCCTGCGGTTTTTTCAATATTTCCTGTTTCTGCGTTTTTTTTATTATGTTGAATTTCTGAAATTTTTAGCTACTAAATTATCACTTTTCATTAGATGGTTGGAGTTGAAACTAACACAACACTCACACCTATTCCC
>JAUZND010002196.1:0-13008 GCA_034780555.1 Coelogynopora nodosa
GGGGAGTGTCAAAAGCGTACAGTTGCGTACATAGTGGGGGAGGGGGGTTGAAATTGGCACAATGACTGCGTACGTACTTTATGGATGGTCCCAAATGTCTTAAAGCCCCATTAAAACAAGTTAAATTGGTTTAATATCCCTTCTAGAAGCCAAGATATCATAGTATACTCAGTAGAACAATGGCGGCCATCTTGGTTTTATGCAAATTAGAAAAAATGCCTAAAGGTGATAGGGTGTCATCAACCGGATTGTTAATATATATGGTCTCAGTGACCCAAATTAATAAAAAAAACTTCACTTCCAGGTTAAGCTTGTTGGCTGCCAGACTAATTAGTATTACAACGATCCGTAACGAAATTTTTAATTAACTAATATATTCTAGCTAATTTTTAAAATTAACTATCTACAAGATCCTCTAACTTAGAAAACCCACCCAGTAGATGACGCCAAGTCATTGACAACAGTCCAGAACTTCTTATGATCTCCGGTTGGCAGCAGCGGTGACTCGAACAGACAGAGCGGCAGGGCCAGAACACGCCCCTCCTCTCCTCCCCCAATGATGACCCGGGCCTGCAGATATGAGAGGGTGGCTGCCAGGAAACACAACAGGTCTAGACGACCCAGTGACTCGGGAGTGACTTCTGTGGTGCCGGGAGAGGTAGTGGTTGCCAGGGGCAACAGGGGGAATAGCTTCGAGAGAACTGATCGAGGGGGGGAATGATTTTTTATTAAAGCTTGCACACGATAATAACTTATTAATGACCCTGGGATAAAACTAAATATCAATGAATAGAATAATCATATGTTTAATTACTTGCATAATAATCAAAACAATTGAATCGATTATATCGATATTGACACGACGCAATAATTAATGTATCGATTATTAGATTGTGGTGTACTATGATATATTATTACATAATATTATGTTGTAAGTCATTATATTGATGTTTTATGGATTACATATTTGAATTATAAAATAGTACGATTGTATGTGTAAGGAACTGCAGTAAATAAGTAAGTATACAAGTAATTAAAGCTTTAGTTCAAAAACTTAAATAAAGCCACATACAATATGTTTCAAATGTGTAAAAAATTATAATTAATTTTGAGTCATGTATTACATCATTAATTTAATCAGTACATTATAGGAGAATATATGGAATCCAAAAGTAAATCAAGAATTAGGGAGATTTTTAAATTTTTAAACGATAGTCTTAACAGATTTTTATTAATAAACAATCAAACACCAGTGGGTCAAGTAGACCCCAATTTTTGTGCATCCAGGGTTAATACTACAGTAGTATAATAAACGACATTCACTATGAGAAATTGAAGGCGAGTACCAATATCAGCAAGTCTATGAATAACAACCACACGAAGTATCATTATCAATTAAAAAGTAACCAAATGATGACTACATAATACTCATCACAACTATCTGCATCCTCCTTGGCATCGATCATTAAAGTGTTTCTAAATATAAAAGTAATGTTATACAATAGGCCTACTACCAAATAATTAATTGTACAGAGTGGTTACACCTAGAATCAAGTAGGTTGTTAGCAAAAGGAGGTGCTAAACAGTTACGTTCTTGCGGTGATACTTTCTCGATATTTTCTCAATCAATTTTAAGTAATCTTAGTTATAAAGATGAAATACTTATGATTACATAGTATAAAGAGAGAAAAACAAGTGAACAGTTAGTAAAGTTATTGTTCAATTTATGTTTGTTGTGAAAAACGACAAATATAGAACATTACAAAATGATGTTAATAATAACAACAGGAGACATCCAGGAGTATTACCCATCCATTGTATTACAATATTTATCTTTACAAGTTGATATGATAAAAATCCTTCATCAATTGCCTGCTGTTGAAATATTTCGACATTTAACACAAATAAGGCTAGCTAGTCTTATTATAAAATAACTGAAATAAGATGATAACTTTTAAAAAAATAGAAGGATAGTTAAAACAGTTAACAGAGATTCAGGATGACCGCCTTTTTGTAATAATTTGATTAATGTATATTCAAGTGCCAACAACATCTTCCATTCATGGCTACGCGAGCAGTTGCATTCATGGCTACGAATGCATTTTAAAGGGGTCTCAAAAATATCTAAGTGTATTAATCGTTTAATGTATGAAAAGTTTAGTTAAATTATGTAAAATTGATGACATTTTAAAATGTACACACGTTTACTTCACGATTTTATTGCAGTTTTTCGGGCACACAAATATCAGAAAAAATTCAAGTAGGTCTATCCATGGCCACCCTGGAGAGTACTGATGTCTGAATTCATACCTAGGTTGACAGAAAAAAAATAAAATATTTTTCCAATGGAGACTGAACCTCACCTGTAAGCATGAAGTTGACAGCGTTACTTTGGTCAGGAATCTCATAAATACTTTTGGGGATTCGATTATAATGAAGCAAAATCCACATCAATAGGGGGAGGTTTTTTCGATTGTAGTTGATCACTTCTGTGGATGTAGAAAGAGTACAACACAATCGTATTTTTTATGATTAGGCTATAAACATTTTATAGTAAGTTCAGTCACAGTCATTTCAAAGTTTTAGTAATATAATATAAATATGGACATAATCATGAACATTGTTTGGAAAAGACAGATCAAACTTTAAAAATTGAATTATATTAAATATATGCTAAAATGAATGTGTATTAATTAGTCCAGAAATTTATATAGTATTTATCATTATAAAATAGGCCCTACGGCTAAATATTTGTATTACTTCTTTTCACATTTTAGAGTAATATTATATAATGCCAAAGAAGCAGGCATGATTACTGAGAGACCAAAACCCAGAAAATTATAAATGTAAAAATGATCTTTGCCAGCGTATGTCTGCTAATGTTAACCTATAAAATCGGTGATATGCGCAAATTTACATCTAAAATCAATATTATTAAAAAATACAATATATAAAAATAAAACAAATGTCATAATATAGAATAGTGCGAAAAAACAACCTCGTAATTAATAGAAATACATCTATTACTATGACTTATTTTATATAATAATGTAAATTTTTAAAAGAAAAAATTATATTCATATAACAGAATCAGTACAAGCAATTATTTCCTCACACGTATATGTTATACCAGCTTTTAACTATTTACAATATTCAATTTTTCAGCTTCAAAAACATGGAAAATCACGCGCAATTTAATTGCAAAAAAATTATCTAACTATTGAAATTACAATTCCGAGAAGCGTGCTGCATGTGATATTTATAAAACATTACCAGTTTAATCATTTTTATTCAAAGTGGGAAAACCAGTTATGTCGATAATTATTTAAAGAATTAATGCCGTTAAAACGGGTAGAAAGCTTTCGTACATCTTGTTATGTATAGCGCAATGACAAGTGTCAACATTTTCAAATATATAATGGAAACACAGCTAAGCGTTTGCTATAGCAACCATATTAAGTTAAGAACATTGGCAAAGAAATCAATCATTCATGAATCATTGCTATGGCAAGATACATACACCAAAAACATTGATACTTGAAGAACTGCTAGAAATAATCTCTATAGTTAACGAATGACTTAAGATTAGTTAACAAGCTCGGTTTCACAAGCTATGGATAAAATGTAATACAAATACTATTACACATTGGAGATAATATAAAGGAGACCTCCCTCACCAAGATCGAGGTTCTCCAGCTCGCTCAGGTCCGGTGCAAACAACCGCCTTGCCTCCCCACCCACTCGTTGATCCTCCGCCATCAAACTACCCCGCTCCGCGAGCTCCTCTGTGTCCAAACTAGTGTAGACCAGCCGGGGCAGGTCGACCACTACCGCCGCCCCCGACTGGGCTGGTGGGGGACCCCAGGTGTCCAGCACCAAAGCCAGATGGCCACTCTGACATCGGCGCAGGCTGGACTCGACGCGCACGAGCTGCCAGAAACTGGTGGTGGCGTGGCTGGCCGGGAGACTGACCAACGGGTAGGAGTAGGAAGTGAGATAGGCTTGTCGGATGGCGCTGCGACAGCCGGACTCGTCGATCGGTTGGTTGTGCTGCGAGACATATGGGTAAAATAGGGTGACCCAAAATGATTGGTAACAATTTGATAGTGACAAAAAAGGTTTTAAAAGTATGAATTGAAGTTTGGCCAAACTCAGACTGAGTCATAAAATACGATTGGTGTATATCGCTTATTTATTTTACTTAGATATACCAGGAATACACGATGTACCTACGTATTAACCTAACATATTTATGATTGAATATTTAAAAAATCACTCAAATACAATTAATTAAGATTTAAACAATGCTCAACTAAACACTGTTTAAGTTAGACTTAAAATACGCTAATTGTTTCAATTATATTTTAAAGTTTTTATTCTGACTGAGACTCTGCGCATTTTGACAATAGGAAGCTTGTAGAATAATTACAATTAAACCGAGATAGTTGATCGCTGGTTTAACACACTGCGTTATGATAGATGACTCGGAAAAAGTTAGTCCCTTAAATCACCCTTACAAGGTGATTAGCGATACTACATCGGTTATAATTATGTGAAAAATGTTGAAAAGTGTCACCGTTATGTTTGAAACCTTCATATAAAAAACAAGAAGGCATAACACGTAAAATAAACAAACTCACGAGTTTCTAAGGTTCCAACTAATCGATAATAATATAATAACACAGATAGTTGGATTTCATTTCACGAGACAGATAAAATTGATGTTGGCCACACCCAAACAAAATTTCAATCATTTAAGTCAACATCGTTGTGCACAACCGAGACTGTGTCAGGTTAGTTTATTTTGCTAAATTTTGATTAAATAGTGTTGAGACATTAACAGTGAATCCTAGCAGATCCAAATCGCTAGCACACATAGCATAGCAACACATTGTGTCTATTGAATTTCTGTAGAGTCACATGCACTATTATAGGTTATTTTTAGTTATTCTTAGAAAATGAAAAAATACCATTCACGAGAATAGCATAGATTTTACAAACAAATCCGGAATTAACTTCTCGTTATAATATAATCAATCATTCTGAGACGGATGTTACATAATGTTTCCTCGACACACATTCCAATGGATACTTCAAGGGAAGGTTGACTGACATACTTTATTTATAAGTCAGATGAGTTTATTAAAATCTAAATTATGGCACCGTTTAGCCCGTTACCTTTATTGCCCTAGATTCACTAGATTAGGAAAAAATATGCAATTGAAAAAAGTTGTGTATTTATTTAATTTAATGATAATTTACATAACTTAGTTAAATATAGCGTCAATAATATTTACACGTCATAATATAACAAATAGCAGTGCTCGTATTCTGGATTTTCTTATTTTTCGGGCCAAAAATAAATTACCTATAATAACCGATTTAAACTACCTTTCAAAAAGTGTGAACTATTATTACATGTACATATTTAATTATTATAATAGTAGAACAAAGTTGCAAAAATAAAATAGAGGTATAATATATGTATACAATATGTTTATATAATATACAGCAGTACTATGGTAGTGTATTCATAGATCTCAAATAATAAACACTTTTTAATAAGCAGTGATTGGCGCATTGACAAATAACCTACCATACAATATAAGAAAAGTGAAACAAGTAAAGTGAGCGGCTAACAAGGTACATATAATAGCAGATAATATTGACAGAAAATGTAATACAATTAAAAAAAAACTGACATTAATCAATAAGTGTTGTTATTATGATTTTAGCACAGTTGCATTAATTAAAATAGATGTATAATATATATAGAAATATAATAATATTTCTATATATTACGGTGGCAGTACGGTTATTATCTCAGATAATGTTTAAAAAAAGTACTAACATGTTAATATACAGCTATGGCCAAAAGTCTGGTAACAAGCGAAAAATTTCATTAAATTTCCGAAAAATCTAATTAAATTATTATACAAAATACGTACGAATTGAGCACGAATATGATGAAAATACACAGAAATATCAATATTTACTGCAATGTCCCTTCATTCTAATAACGTCTTCAATACGTTTTGGCATGCTGTGTACAAGCGTTCTGAACACTTCTTGGCCCACTTCTCTTACCCAGACATGACGTATAACCTCTTTTAGGTTCTCAAAACTTCTGGGAGAGTGAAGAGTCACCTTAGCCTTCAGTATTTTCCACAAATTTTCGATTGGGTTAAGGTCTGGGCTGTTCCCCGGCCATAGACCCAATACTTCGATCGATGGCATGGAGCTCCATCGTGCATGAATAGGCGGGTTTGGCGAACATTCATGATTTCCTGGAGTCTTTCTTGTAATACCGGCAGATAGTTATTGGCTTTTATTGTTGCACCTTTTGGCAGAAACCATAGGCCTACCACGACCAGACTGTTTGACAGAAGAAATACAGTAACGGATGTTGTACTGGGGGACGTCTAACTCTTGTTGAACCAGTATTGCTAAATTGTTTGATCGTTGATTCATCACTGAATAGAACAATTTCCCACTCAGCAGCCGTCCAATCCTTGTATCTATCGCAAAAAGCCAGACGATCACGGATCTTTTTTTCAGTTAGCAATGGTTTTTTGCAGGTCTTCGTGATTTTAGTTTGAACATCACGGATAATCGACGACGAATTGTGCGGGCTGATACGTTTGGAATTTGCATTGCCACTTCACGAGATGATATGAATGGACTTGCGATAACAATCCTGTGAATGCGACGATCAGTTGCTGGAGACGTTTTGGGACGACCACTTCGTTCCCTCGATTTAAAGGAGTTGGTAGCTCGATAACGTTTCATAGTTCGGCAAACATTCACTCTTGATGAGTTCATTTGATGAGCAACTGCAGTCTGAGTCATACCCGACTCAACTAATGCCACTATTTGTGCACGAACGATAGATGATAGCTCCATGAAATGAGGATTAAAGATTAAAAAATCACAATTTTCAATCCAATTGTAAATAAAATCAATAACATAAATTCCATTCGTTTAGCAACTGCAACCATTGTCTATTACAATATATTGACTAGTTAGAAGTAGTTTTACCTTATTGCTTATTCGCTCTAAATTAACGTATTAACCAAATGTCTGTTCAGAGCTGCTTAATTTACATTATCACGAAAAACAGCTGATATTTTCTCTTGTTACAAGACTTTTGGCCATAGCTGTAGACAACCTGGCTGGTGTAGTAAGAAATAGAATATAATTAGAAGTCAGTTAGAAAGGTAATCGTTGTGTATAGTATTTTGTAATGAAGTCAGTGTTTATCAAGTTGAGGAATCTTATATAAGCACCAAGGAGAAGTCGCATATTCGATCTTTTAAGAATATTCTCATAAATGTGCTGCGTAGCAACCTCTTTTTTGCTTTCCATTTTCTCCTTTACGGCCAACAGAAGCTTCAATTCAAGATCCCTCTTCTGTATACTTCGTAGAACCTCCTACTGCACACGTATTATTTTTTATTTTTGTTCCAGACTACTTTTTATTTGCTGTTCCTTTGCAGCCATGTCATCAGTCATCAGCCAATTTAGTTAGACTACTGCTTTTGTTTTTTCTGACTGAAACAATTTCAAGACTTCATCTTCTTTCATGTTATTGTTTATTTCATCTTCTTTCTCCTCTTTTATTCTTCTTTCATATGTTGCATGAGCTGATGCAGCCATTTCCAACAGGTCTTCTGTTATGGGGAAAGATGCGCTGGTGTGGTTGGTCATTGATAAGTAAGACTTGATGACGGCTAGAGCTCGGACTGTTTGTTGTGCTAGAGAGCTTCAGGGAAGATATAATGTCAGGGAGGATGCTGAACACTCTCTCAACCTCATTAAGGCGAGGTTGAAGTTGATGCTGATATAGTTTTATAAAATTTCCTGGTATATCTCGCCTTTCATGTGACTTTTAATTGATATTTCCAAATATGTCAGTGCAAAGCTATTCTGACAGATTGTGCAGTAAGCATCTGTAGAAAATGGAGATTTATATCGAGGAGTAATTTCGCTTGTACCAAATAACATTATATTTAGCACATACGGATTTCAGCCAATATCCCACGATTTTCCAGGTAGTGGACACTCTGTCTAGATGAAGACACGGTATCTCGTAGTTATAATATATAGTGTATATAGTGAAACGCTAGAAACAACTTCTGAAGTATTTTATTTGGTATTATATAATAATAACATAAGAACCAAGTTTCCTCTATTCTGCACCACTTCTCTAATAATTACCATCCTACCTTGTCCAATTTTTTCTGCAACATGACTCCAGCAAAGAAGAAGAGTTGGGCAGTCATCTCATCCACCAGTGGCCGACTGGCGAACTGAGCGGTGGCAATGGCCTGGTCAAAGCAGGCTAACAGCGGGTCTAGCTCGGCCAAGATTCGCTTGGAGAGTGAGAGATGGACAAGACTGCAGAGAGCGAGCAGGTAGAAGTCCTCGAACACTGAGTCCACGGCGGCAACACTCTTCTGGCGGATCTCCTATGATAAGAATTAAGTGAAATAAAATAATATCAGTCTTAGAAAAAACGCTAGAAAAAATAAGGGTAGGCAGTGAGGATTTAAAAGAATGCATTTTAGAGTGAATATTTAAATATTGAATTGAAGTAGGCTACAAATAAAATCATATAAAACAATAGCATAAAAATTTCAGTAAAACGGAATTTTATTAAATTAACAAATTTCGTCTTTTCCGAAGTCAAGTATTCATAGATTGGTATGCTCCAAATAGAATCAGATAATATCGTTAAATGAAATAAATCACTTAAATAGATCTAAACAATTGAATTAATCATAGAAGCACTAAGGGGGGAGGGTCAAATTGAGCCACCGGTGTTAGATTTTTACTGTTAGTGCTCGCAATTAAGATACAAAAAATTAGAAAGCATAAATTAATGGTTGCAAGCGGAACGAGCAACCTATAAATTAATTGCACGGAAGCTCGGAAAATGTTCAACCCCTTAATGTCATATTTATATTAAAAAAAAACTTCTATCCAATATATATTTTTTATATAACAGAAAAACTATGTATTTGACTTGTATGTCCTACTTAATACAAAAGACTGACCAACCGGACACTTATAACATCGCTTAATATAAAATAGTTTCTAAAAACACCTGGTGCTGCTTAGTGTTAAAATGAGCCTGTATGTGCATCTGAATACATTTAGCTGATTACAATCAAATATATCAAAGAAGGTTATTTAAAAATTAAATTACTTTATAATTGGTTAAGCTAATCGATATCTAAATACACATTGCGCTTATAGGGGTGCTTTTCCTTAACAGTCTGGAATGGTTTTCCACAGGAACTACGGCTGATTTCTGATAGTTCTGTTTTGTCTAAAAGTACTTAAAAACTTACTTATTTTCTTCTTACTGTAACTGTGGCTAAATTATTATTATAGTATTAATATATATAGTGATCTTGTGGTCCGAAACAGACTTTTGCAATATTATACTTTAGAGAGGTTTAGAAAATATAATTTATGCAGTATCAATGATCATTAATTTTATATCAATTGTATTTATTATGACTGTTCTGACGGAAACCTTTGAGATCGTCAAAGAACACTATATTGTTGCAAAAGAAAAACCACAATAAAATTTAAGTTTATTACAATCAATACAAAATTAATATCCAAGCTTTCACCTTTCAATTCTATCCCCTTAATGCTAATTTAAGTTAACTTCTTCTCAATTCTGTAACATAATTAATAACATTAAGAAATAACTAGTTGCAAACAAAAAGAGAATGTGTGATTGGAAATCAAAACAACGTTACTGTTCTAATTATGTTTTCTGATCCAACTTATTAATCTATTTTAACACCCGTTGCAACCGATCTGATCTAAAATATTACCTGGAACACGTCCACAACACAGGTGAACCAAACGAGTGACTCGCGGTGATATTCATAGTTTTTGGCCATCACACAGTGCCGAAATGCCTCGTCCGACTTCCCAATATCCAAGAGAAACCGGAGATACTTCACTAACAAGGCGCTGTCCGATGGATTAGTTTTCTGGGAGGCAGAAACAGAAATGTGTCACCCAAAAGTTCAAGGGTTGATTAAAACTATATACTGTATAACTAGATGTCATAAACGTTCCTTCATAATGAAAAAATAATAATTTAATGTTATCCAAATAATACATGAAAACAAAAGACATGACATTGAATAACTCACAACTTCTGACAATAGCAAATGCTCAAGACCTTCATTGCCACCGGGGGTGTCTTCAAGAATTTGTGCCTAAAAAGAGTAGAATAGGGCAAAAATTAAACGTAAAAATTAGCATGAATGACTTTCAATTAGAAGCTGTATAATAACAGTAATTAAAAAACATATAAAATTATTATTGAGACAATTACATAGTATCTTATAAATATTTCTATGCAAATAGCAAAAAGCATATTTTAAATTTGTAACATGAGCTCTCTATAAAGTAAATGTGAACAAAATTAATACCTTCAAACGAAACAGAACAGGACTGGTAGGATAAGATTTCTCACAGAGATCAACCCAAAACTGAAAAGAATTAAATAATAATGTAAATAGAGATAATAAAATGGCTATTTTAATCAGAAAAAAACATAAAATAAGATACTGCCTTACACGAATATGAGATTGATTGTGACCAGTTGTACGCGAGTACAAATCGCAGACTGAAATTTAAAAAATGTAAACATTTGTATAACATTTTACAAACTAAATTCGAGATTTGTTGTATATTTTCTTAGAATATTTTAAAATGTAGTTATAGTAAACAAATTAATGTAAATTTACAAATATTTTGAACATGCACGTTGTTACAATACTGTAACATGCGAATAGTATACTAATGTATAAAAATTTCTGATTTTTTCAGAGCAAGGAATAGAATTCTAAACATTTTCAAGACATCTTGAAAATGTATTGTGAAATTCCCGACTTTGTACGAACCCTATAAATATATATATACATCACTACAATGAATGAGATGACGTCTTTAAGATAACATACTTACTTTTTAATATGAGTGATTTCTGGTACCCATCTAATTCATATGACCGTTTGAAAGATTTTAAGGCACCTGAATGATCACCAAGTGCATCAAGAATCTCCCCCTTTAGATTATAAGCTGGTGCATGCTGGTCTTTTATGGACAGGTAGCCTTCTATGAAACTAAAATTATAAACAAGTAATGTTATATACTATTATATCAATATACATACGAAATTTTTTTACCGTTTGGCAGTTTCATAATCCTTCACTTCAACATATAATTTTGCAAGCTGAAATCCTCGTAATTGACGCTAAAATATTACACAAAAACAATCATTGATAGAAAATGGTCAATACTAATATTTAGAATTCATGGCATGATTTAGGTTGTTAACTAGGAAATTAAACAAGTCAAAATGTAGATAAATATTAAGATAAATCCAAACAATTCAGTCATAACACGAGTCTTATGAATTCGTGTTATACTGGTTTGTATATTAAATTGAATGATGAATATTAAAGAACAGATGATTTAAGTGGTACCAAGAATAGCATTTCATTTGGAAAATCAAATATTTTAAATCTAGACTAAGTGAATTCAATTGCTATTTTATCTCAGTGTTACTAGCTAGATTTTGTTAAAAACATAATATTTTACTTAATTTGCCTTTTTTATCATTTCAAGTAACCTTAATTTTTCATCAATTCTGAAAACTTCATCCATTTGTCAATCTGGAAGAATCAGGAATCATGCTAATAGTGATATACATCTTCATTTATAATTATACATATTGTATTATGAATCAATAGAAATAATTCAAATGTTAAGTATTTATTATTTATATATAATATTTTATAAAAACAAGAATTTAAAATTTTTTAACATTCTTAATCCATCTGGACAGATCAAGATTAAGAATCATGATATATATAATAAAATGTCAATTTTATATAATTTAATACACTTTGAACATAATATTCTATGTAATATGACTTTTTCATCAAACAATCTTGATACAGTGTTCACCTATTTCATGTAACAATATTGTTCAGTCAAAAATTCTTGATCAGTCTCTGATGAAAACTATTTTTATACATCATATTTAACATAATCCTTGACAGATCAGGAATCATGATCAGTGGTAATAATGTGCTTTCTTTAATACATGCACATTTAATAATTCTATATCCATTACTATTAGGACCAAATAATTTATTAATATTTTTAAATTAAATTCTCTGATGTGGATGAATCATATGTAGTACTAATTGTATATTATCCACATATTTTATTCCTTATAACTTACTTACACATTTATTCTTTAGATATTGAATAATTTAAAATTGTCTAATTATATTTTTATAAAGTACATGTGTTTATTATTGTATACTTATATTTGTGATTTTTACAGATAGATTACAGATTAATGAAAATAGAATTATAGATATGTAAATGTGGATTTATGATTGCATAAAGTTGTGATCCATCGAGACAGATTCAGGATTGATAACAAATCAATCATATTATTAGTGTGAATTATTTATATACATTTTTCAAATATTTGCTGCAAATATAACTAAATTATTTATAAATATGTGTAAACTTTTATCAATGGGTTTAATTTAATATCATTATTCCAGTTTACATAATTAATATACATAAATTTAAAATTTTTTTAGTCTCAATATGTATTCATTATTGGTTTGTTTAAATCAGGCATAATTTTGGTGCAATTTAAAAAACATGGAAACATAGTCACCCATTGCATTATCCGCTGAGAAATGCTGCATACTGGAGAATTTTTTAACCTTTTATTTTGTCACCATAATGGTGCACATTATGAGTATCTTATATTTCAAATATGTGCATATGTAAAACACAATATATAAGTAACATTAAGAAATTCACACAGTTCTTTACACATCTAGACGTTCTTCCTTTTAGCAGCCAGACGTTTTAATAACTTATGATGATGTTTCTTTCTAGCTTTAATGGCGGCCACCATTAATAGGTGCTTTTCTTTAGACTTGG
>JAUZND010002197.1:322-13006 GCA_034780555.1 Coelogynopora nodosa
AATTGTCCCCCCCCCCCCCCCCCCGGTTTTCACGGGGTCTCTCGCTCTTGGTATAAAATTAAATTTCGCAAGTAAAGCCAACAATATATTGGATTATTTGTATGCGTTGGTTGCTTTGTAACTAAGCACCTGATTATATGTTTAATAATTAAGTAATTTATAATTAAACTAAAGGATTATGCTATAATAACGAATTCAAACTAACTGTTCAACTTGACCTGCGATATATTGCAACAATTGATTTTTATATCTAATAAATCATTTTGAGAAATGGATTTGTCGTTTATAAACAAAATCTGATTATATAGACTAATAAGAAAATTCTAAACTACACAGAAATAAGTAAAATAGAAAAATGATGGAAACAACAGCGTTTAAAAAAACGTGTTAAATAACTACTCTAGTAGTGCAAATTATATTTTACAAGAAGATTGTTTAGCCGAGTACTTCTACTGTTTAAGATATTATAATATATTTATTTGTAGTACTTGAATCTATTTTTGCCAATACAGCCTAATTATAAACCCCATCCCCATTTTACCCCTTGAATCCTAAGACTATATGTTATAAACAAGATGACATATTTAACTAAATATTTTAAAATTCAATCCACCATTTTTGTTGTGAACAAAAGATCTATAAATTCCGTTCAAGGGTTGATCTGTGCATCAATGGTGGAAATGTATTAGAAAAATACTTTGCACACGATATGTTGACAAAAATTCCTAACCCAGTTATTTTGCAGGAAGGGGGGGGAGTCAAACCCGCCCCCACCTCCCAGTAAATCCCAGCCTCACCCCCATGGATCTGCTCACCTCCTATCTCACTGTGTGAATTCCTGCCCCTCATCGTGCAGCCGCCCCCGCCGACGCCCACACCGTCCAGATCCAATTCACTGCCGGCCAGGTGGGATTGCTCGCTCTGGACCAGCGCCATCGCCCGGTAGGGCGGCTTGTAGGGGATCATTGGGGTGGTGCCCGCCGAGCCGGAGATGGGGGTGCTGGTGCTCATCTGGTCGCCGAAGGAGGCTTGGTGCTGTTGGATGGGGGTGCGGCTCGTGGTGTCCTGTCTGCGGTAGGTGTGGTGTTATTGTGGTGTCATTGTGGTGTTATTGTGGTGTTATTGTAGTGTTATTGTGGTGTCATTGTGGTGTTATTGTGGTGTTATTGTTGTGTTATTGTGGTGTCATTGTGGTGTCATTGTGGTGTTATTGTGGTGTTATTGTGGTGTCATTGTGGTGTCATTGTGGGTTGTCATTGCGGTGTTATTGTGGTGTTATTGTGGTGTTATTGTGGTGTCATTGTGGTGTTATTGTGGTGTTATTGTGGTGGTAGGGGTGAAGGAGAGTTATATTATATACGTCGAAATACGTTTTATGCGATTTTTAGTATAGAAACAAATGTATAAAAATATGTAACGCAAAAATTAAGTAATTTAAGAAAATGATAATAATAATAAAACCACACAAAGATAACTAGAATATTTTATATTTCTTAACACTTTACTGTAACTTGTTCCTTAGTTTTTACGCATAATTATATTTTAAGATCAAATAGTTGGTTGATTATCTACGTTTGAATATGCAATTGATTAGACAATGTTCATTCACATTCGCACTTTATATATATATTTTCTGTAAAATCTTATTGAAATGATTAACATAAAAGTACAACACGGTGATAAAAGATAGTGCGTGACAGTATGGAAAATATACGCGTGAATAAATAAGAACTCTAACATATATATATTTCTTTAATTTAGTATTTAACACTAATAGCATAAACACTCAGAGACGGATCAAGGTCCCTGATTCTGGAGCAGTGAGTAGTTTATGAAGCGAGCGGACTTCCACCAATGACTCTTATACCAAAGCTAACTCTCGACTCGCACAGCTGCTAGCCAGGAATAGGGGAGTCCGAGAGCGGGCTCGAACCTGTTCCGAGACAACACCCTCGGCATCCGCAAACCAGCGTCTTAACCATTCGATTGTTATTTATGACCGTGTTTAATATAGTAATAACAATAACAGCAATCATAAATGAAATTTATTATTTATTCTGACCGAATTTTTATTTTATAAAATCTTGACCTGCGTGAGAGTTCGAAAAGTTTTGTGCAGTGTTTTTTTTCGAAAAAAATTGCTTGGAATTTTTAAAATTTATTTTTAATCTTATTAGGAATAACTATTAATCTTCGAAGCAAACAATTCAAATAACTACTAATCTTCATAGGAACAGCAGCAATAACTAACTACAATTGCTTTTCCAAAATATACATCCGGTTTTTGAATATTTTGTAATAAAATAAATTATTATGTTAACATTTATATAATGAACACGTATATGTCAGTGTCAATCGAGTTTGAAATTAAATTAATGTATATTTTTTCTAATAAATGTAATTAAAAACATAAAAATCAATTAATATAATAATAAATATAAGTTTGTTTATTAAAAAAGATGTCATGCAATTTTGTTAAATTTGGTTAATATTTTTCATGAAGAAAACAGAACCATAATTCTTTAAATCAGATAACTTCGTCTTTGACTAGTACACTTCTAAACAAATATCTCAAACGTTTTTATTTAAAAAAATGAATGCGATCAAATTATAAAATCAAACTAATTAGCACCAATAATGAACTGAATATATTTTCACGACATTAACTTTATTGTTATTGATTTTTTATTAAACTTTTGTTCTGGTCAACACATAAATATAGTAGGTGCGTATATAAGAAGGAAAAGAACCACAACACCAATACTTACAAGTAAATAAAACAACAAAAACTCCACCATGACATCACTAAAAGATATTTATAACTTGAATGACGTAATTATTATTATTATATATCATAAATCATAATCTTCAATGTGAAAAGTGCAGTCTAGATTTCTTAATTACATCATGTAATTAGAATTAAATTGGTATTTATCATTGTATTAATTCACGAAAAAATCAATAGCATAAATAACCCTAAAAAACAGTTTTTTTAACGTACATCGTAAACAATTTTTAGTCGGTTATTTGATTTAGAACTTAGTCGGTCGGTTACTTTCCAAGCGTCTAACTTAGTAATCGTTTTAAAATACACAAACCTTGAAAAACAATTCATTAAGAATAGTTTCATACAAAAAATAAAATATAATTAATTATTCTACTGAAATATTATCAGTAGTATAATTAAATTCATTTTATTTCCTACTGACTAATTTTTTTTTAAAGTGTACCATATTTATTATGTCAAATATCACCGATTTATAATGACTAAATTGATATATCACAGAAATCCTTCCCTCTCACCACTGCCACAACTATACCACTACTACCAGAACGTCAAACAAAATAAGACAAAGTAACAACACTGACATATAGTATAATTGAATCACGTGACAACAGAAATGCTTACAACAGAATCGATGGCTCAATCTGAGACTTTTCACGCATGTCTGTAGACCACATGCTGCGAATTATAAACAATAAATAAACATAAGTAACTTTAGAAAAATTGACAGAATTAAAAAAATGGACAAGTTTTCCCACATGACAGCTGATTATGCAGTAAAAACGGTTTATTTTAGCTTAAAATTATTAACATATAAAACAACAAGATCAATAAATCCTGGTTTATTTAATAATTCATCTGCACAATTAACTTCCTTCCTTTATATCTTACCAACTAGAATATAAACTTATCAATGTGTACTCTGCTCTAGGTATATAATATAATTCAAACATATTGCGTGAAATTTACACTGATTAATTATTTATACACATTACAAACACATAATAAATATAACGCGGATGAAACATCGAAATACAGCATTACCTATTATAATTGATCTGTTACTTTTACTTTATTGATTTATCAGCATAAACTGGTCTTCCACTAGCCGTACCTTTCAGTATGTATATTTTATTCTGGATCGAGGACTAACAAAACCTAAAACTTAATTTGATAAATGATTTGTCGGATGACTTAATGTTCTAAAATATATTTTCCATTAAAAGATTCATTATTTCAATGTTTGCTGTCAATTTTTTTCTTACATTTAAGTTTGTTTTTGGATAGTTCATGTGATTTTTTGGAAATATTCTAAAATATACAGATTTATTCTATATTATTTATTTGTATATTTATTTGTTACATTCTGTCTTTTCAAGTATAACATAAATTCATAATTTTAATTGGTTATATTTTGTATTAAATGTAGAACAATCAAATAGGAGAAATGATAATATATAATATATAAGGTGATATATATATATATACATATTTATAGGTGAACTTTTAAATAGATTAAAGCAATATCTACACTGACTAAAACTATAATTTACCTCATGTTGTAATCTTTGTTGGTAGCGTTAGGTTTTGATCGTAGTAGAAACCGTTTCTGATACCTCAGCGCTACTAGAACCATCAACAGAACGGCAATGATGAGCACCCCAATGCCAATGGCCACCATCGCTGAAAGATAAAGGGAAGAGAGAAACCTCTATTGTTTAATCTAATAACACAATAAATTAATGTCTAAAAAAAGCAAAACGTATCTCTAAACTTACCCATTAAAATAAGTATACAGCTAAATAGTACATTTAGAATAGATATGAAACTAATATATGACATTTAGAGCACAGAACTTAATCAGAAATTTAATTAGTCATACAAACTACGGTATTTAAATTGTAAAATATTGCTGATGAATAGCTATAGCTACTTCAAATTGTATAAACGTTTTCTGTAGATAAAGATAAATTTATTGCTTCCTTTCTTATATAAATTAATTTAAATTATCTAATATAATAGTACGCATTTATGTTATCAAACGATAAACTCGTAGGATCTTGTATTTTACTAAAAAAAATCTTAGATTGTTTGAAATATATTTACAAAGAATTATTCCCTTATTTAAAGTAATCGGTAGAATGCTCACCAGGAAAGCTAATGACTTCATCGAATTTGTTTGCCTCACCGGATTTAGCAGTGAAATTATCTGATTTCTAAAAGGACAAATACAAGAAAAGAGAAATTATTATCCCAATTATATATAGTTTGTGTAAAATGATTCCTAAACCGAATTTTATAGAAATACGAGATAGTAGAAAGAAGCACATAGAGAGTAAGCATTAATAATTAATCACAAAATGTGTACATTACCTCAGCCCTAGTGAGTTATCTTTAATGTAATTACGCAGCGCTCGAGATTGTAATATGGCTATATTATGTACACCAGAGGAACAATAAAACTGCATTACGAAAAAGATAACGTTTTTTTAATAATTTTATAGTTTAATTTTAAATAGTTTTCGCAATTTTGTTTTGTCAATCCTCAATGGTTCCCAATGGTCCCCAATGGTCCCCAATGGTCCCCAAATGGTTCTCAATTGTTCCTGTTGTATGTTATAATATTATCAACCTGGATTGTTACGTTGTAGGTTCCTTGTTACATTTCAAGAACATTTCGAAAAAGATCTAATTCAAGATCTAGAACAATGTCTTCGGTAATTTGTGTTTCATTTATATATTCTAATCAAATTATATTGACGTTGATAAATAGTTTTTATCCAACTGAAATGTGGATAAATTCGAACAGAGATTACTGTTATGGGCAATTGACTAAGGTTAAAATGATATTTTACGTTAAAAAATACGTTATATTGTGACATTTCTACCATTCATAAAGATTAAACAAAATGGCATATGCTATAATAATTGTCTACGTAAATTTGCTATTATTTCTATATAAATCTTTAATCTTCATCCTTAAAAAACATTTTAATCTTAAAATATTTCCACCGTACTTATTAGCAAGTATTTAGAATTTAAATATCCAATTCAAAAAGAAAATAAATTAAATTCTGATAATATTAACATGCAAGCAGTCAACAATTAAACGATTATTATTAAACAATTTAAAAATATTTATCAGTTTGTGGTATCTAAATTCGAACGATATTCTTCCATAAGAGGTTGACGTATTCTTTTATTATAGTTGGATCATTATATTTTAAAAAGTAAGTTTTTAACTGCGGAAAGTGCCACACATTGTGGAGGTTTTATCGCAATAAAATAAAACAACTTACAATAAATTGACCCATTGAGCCATAAAATGAGCCATTACATTTTTAAAAGGATGTGCTAAACGTTATTGAACAAATGTTATGTAATTTAAACAATAACAATCTCACAAATACAATAAAATAATGAACTCTGTAAACGTAATTTAATAACTTTAATTTCAAATTCATGCCAATTTCGATTTTACATAAAAACTATAAATAGAATGATTGGCATCGGTCCAGAAGGCAGTGGTATCTGTCTTGCCTACGTGTGTTTTAAAAGACATTTTCACCGCGTGTTACAACTTCTATTACCTATGGCGGACCAGAGGGTTAAGTGTAGAAATCTCCAAGATTTCCAATTTAAATAAGGTTTACCTGGTAAATCTCTAAGATTTACAATTTAAAAGAGGTATATTTTGTAGACCTCGACGTCTGCAAGGTTTACCTGGCAAATCTCTAAAATTTACAATTTAAACGAGGTATATCTTGCAGAACTCGACGTCTGCAACGTTTACCTCGTTTACCTCGAGGTCTGCAAGGTATACCTCGTTTAAATTGTAATTCTTAGGGATTTCTGCACACTGAACCCTTTGGTCCACTAATCTTAGAGATTTCCACACTGAACCTTTTGGTCCGCTATATATTACCTGCTCGGAACCACTCCTCGGATCACCATCCACTCTTATTGAAGCCATTGTCGCGGCAGCGGTGTTAGCGGAGGCTGCGGTGGGCGGAGGGGCCGCCTCCTTGGGGATGAGCACGCACTGGTCGCTCGGGACTGTTCGATTGGAGGAGGGGGTGAAGTAGCTTCTCTGGGTCCAGTCGAGGCTGGTCACTTCCCTGGCCGAGATTTTTCGCATTGATATCATGAAGTCTGGAGGCGTGGAGAGGAGAGCAGTGGGAAATAGTGAGCAATAGTGAGCAATAGTACGAAATAGAAAAAAGTTTCACAAAAATAAATAAATAGTGGTAATTCAATGAAATAATTAAACACAGAAATAGCCAATGAATTCTAGAAAACTATGAGAAAATATGAGAAAATGTGAGTAAAAAATACAGAAATATAAACATTGATGATAGCTGATTGTGTTCATGCTACTTTTCAAAAAGTGGTCAAAATTTAAAAAAAAAGTTTAATACCTATAACATTTAAACATAATGTTATTTTAAGAAAAATAATAATTCAATTAGAAACGAGAAGGAAGTCAAATGATGTTCGTTAAAGTTACTTTATGTGTAAATTGCATAACAAAATTCCGTTTATATACTAAAGATTCTATTAACACTGTAAAAAAACCAAGAATTCATTCCGTTCGTAATATTCCAAAATATGTCAATATTTAATTTGTTAATTTTATATTATATTTTAGACTATATTACTAGTAAGCAGTAAATGTTTCAGCAATGTATAAAATGATATAAATACCTTTGATATCAGATAAAAAGCAGAAAAAATAACAAAATCATTACAATTAAATAAAAATTGTAACTGTGAAATATGTATCGCAAATAATAAATATAAATACTATAAAGCGTATAATCACAAAGATGTCTTGATTAATCACATGTAAAGATAGACGACATGCTTGAGAACTGTATATATGTACGTTTAGACTATCTCTAAAAGATTATAAAGAAAGATTTTCATTGTAATTTTCACTCTATCCTCTTTATGTTGGACAATCTGTATTGACAGCTTTAAAAGAACACTTATAGGGAATCGGATCTGAAAAAGGTAGGCAATTCAATTAAAATATTTTTTATTTAAAAAGTTTCAAACAACAGTGCAATGGTTGATTCCTGACCCAAATATGATCTAAAATGAAAATGTTTTATTTCAGATGTGAATGATTTATCATCATTATATTATAGTAATCTCTAAAACTCGGTGAAATTATTCCAATTTAATTCAATTACTTATTCACATTGGAAAGTCTCTCATTTTGACCTACTTAATTGTAACCCTACAGAATGGACAGTGAACTGTTGATATGACCCCCACATTATAACGGTCACGAGCCACAGAATATTCGACCAAGACTCACTGTGCAAACAGCCCGAGAAGTTGCCATTGGAGACCAATTGATTCGTAGAGGTCCTGATCGGCTGAGGTCCTTGACCTCCTATCGACACTGACTTCATATATATACCTCCCGCCTCTTTAGTGTCAGATGTCGGACGTGTCAATCTCGGATAACCTATTGTCTCCCCATTGTCGTCAAATAGCTAAATAAACGATGGCAATAAAAAACAAAATATTATACCAATCCACATTATAAGTTATAAGATATAATTATTAACAAACCAAACATATTATATTGAATGTATTTAAATGTCTACAGTATTTAGGAAAAAAAGCCAAGTTTCTTAACTGCAAATAAACATACTATAGTATCAATCAAATGTCCGCAATTGCTGTCAACGATATAGTTTAATTGTAATAATCTCTCTCCAATATGAAAGATCCACCACTTACATTTTGTCTAATGTAATTTTTATATTTATAATTTATATTTTGTCTAATAAAATATTATGAAACTATTCCATTATACACAGTCGCCTCTTTATATAGAGGCAAAAATGGATTTATGATTGGAATGCATCAGTCGTAAACGTTAGCATACTATAAGCATATAGTATAATAATATTTCCATTTGATTTTTTGTTTAATACAGATATGCTGTAAATAAAGTAAATAAATTAAATAATTCATATTTTGTGAGTATTTTTAGTAAGGTATTGATTGAATAATGCAATCAAATGTTTATTCTTAAATATTATAAAATTATTCTAAAAGAATTACTTTCACACTGTACTGTGCTATAATTGGAGCAAAAATTGGAGAAATACTTGGTGTCAAACTATAAATCTCAACAAATCTAAAATGTCAAACATGACCGAAAATACATAATACCACGTTAGGCCTATGGCGGGATACTTCATCTCATCTTGTATTATTTATCGGGTGTTTATTTTGATAAATTAGTACAAGCAGTTACAGTCAGTAAACTGCTACCATCCGGGTGTTCACCATCTTACTCACGACACAGTTACGAATTAACATAATATAATTATGTTAAAATAATTAATTATAATATATAAATAATATTAGGACGCATTTCCGCCTATATTCGTCACAAACAACTAAGATTTATGTATACACATTTTGCAGGTGACTTACACGAACTTTCCACTTTCCATGATCGTTTAAGCTGATGCTGATCCCATAAAATTTGTCCGGAAGAAGTCGTAGGCTTACTATTTCATCCTGCGCGTTTGAGACATCTTAAATATATACATTGCATAAATATTATAGTATGTGTTAATAGACGCCACATATTGAAGATGACTCTAGACACTGCAAATGCTAACAGAAAGTGACAAAAATCGATTATTCCAATAAAAATCATCACCTTAAAGAAGTTGCGAGCACAGATAAACAAGAATTTTGAATGGGGATGAACAAAGTGACCTGGTTTAAAAACTGTCGTAAAAATGAAGAATAAACCTTAATTTAAACTAATTCATCTCAGTTAAAATATGTATTATAAATTCTACACATTAAAAAAACATTATCCGTTCATTATTTTTTATTAATTATATATTTGTAAAATTTCATTCAGAATTAATTATTAGAATTAGTTTACTCTATGTACTGAACATATAATATTTGAAGAATTGTATCTAAAACTTTCAAATCACGAAAGGTGATGGATGAGCATACTTTCACTCTCCATGTAGACAATGTGAATCTGGTTTTGATTGTCCAGCAAGACCTGCATTCGAATGTGCTGCAGTCTTCTGTAAAAAATCAGAATAAATGTGAATAAAATATTAAATACTTAAAATAAACATCACATTATGCAAATTAGTCTCGAATCGGTCATGATGATTTTTGGGATCAAATTAACAACTTTCAAAATCGATATTCAATTTAAACGATATGACTATAATGATCCATACTGCCTGGCCTGAAGGTGTTAATTAATATATATGGCTGGCTTGACGCCGGCAATTGTGGACTATTATGTTAACCAGCAATTTCAATTAAAATATGTTAAAATTAGTTTTTGCAATAAATAAAAAAATGATTATAACAACACTAATGGTTGACACTATACAATATGTCTTTTATTCAGACAAGACAATACATTTAGAAGACTGGAGAAAAAATGCTCTGAATTGCTTTATTGATTGAATTCATTTGTAACCTTATACTTCGTGATCCGCACCCTCATTCGATTATATTTTATCGAGAGAAGAGTGAGAAGTATCGCTATACACAGTTGGTGTGATTATGTTATTTTTTTATTGATTATTATTAAATATTTAGAAACATAGGAAAACAAAGGAAAGTAAAAAAATAAATAATTCAATTCATAGCCGAGTGTAACTATAGATCTGGTACCATTTGTACAGTGCAATAATGAGCTGTATTATTAATTATTATTGATCTTCAGATCTAGAGCGCTTTCCATCCTGTTTTATTAAATTAGAAGTATGTAATTCGGTATTCATTGTAAATGCTAGTACAATATATATACAAACACATAATACACTAATGAGATACACTAAGATAGATTTTTTATTATATTATTTTATCTAGAGATAATTTATTATTACACCATCGTAAAATAATTATTGAAATTCCGGCAACTTATCAACAGAAAAATAAGTGGGGAAAAAAAAAGAAGATTACCCAATAATATCCACTAGAGTTTGACGCGTGAAATTCCTCGACTGGGCCGTAGCTCTATTGAACTTGAGCACGAACTTAAGCGCTTGCAAATAATGACTTTTAAAGTCGTTCATCCTAGGTGTGCTGGCAATAAAAGAATCTCCATTTAATTTATATCCGTGATCTGAAAGGAAGAAAAGGTGGAAGTTGAGCGGAATAATTGGTACAATTACCTTCCACTGTCTATCATAATTGTGAAATTAAGGATGTCAGTGTAACGACAAACCGACAATTGGAAAATATAAAACAAAGTGTTCAAAAATATATGATCAGAAACAATTGGAATATTTTAATAGGATATAATAGAAAATACAATTTTTACATTTTACGTAAATTCAGGTTTAAATATCACAGGAATAATCAATACAATAAAAAAGATTTTTAAATATATCATTTAAAAAAAGTATAATCTATAGGGTTTCAATATGTTTTCCATGTAGAATTTTTTGTAATTTACTTTTAAGAGTAAAACTGTTGTCATGCATATTACTAGACTCCGTTTTTTCAACATAACTTTTTATAATTTCCAAACACCTCTATTCTCATTTCGCAGTAATTGTATATGATGTGTACTGCTGACCTACATAAGAACAATTAGTGGTTTGACAGTATACTAGCTAGATGGGGCAATTAAGGTTTGTCCAAATTATGACGTCTACCACTACCGAAAAATCATTCATATCATCTGATCAAAATAATGCACGGATTGATTGACATAATATACAATACTTACAAAAGCTTGTGTTTATATGAAATACTCACATGCATTGTGTCAGTAACATAGTCTAACAGGGTTGGCGTAAATACAAGTATACAAGTATTCAGTTATAAGACGTGTGACGATAACAAGTTATAACAAAATCTGTATCACAGAAATCGGGGGTGCTGTGACCGCAATTTCGGTTTTTTCAATTGAAAAAAGAGATGCTTATATTAAATAACTGAATAAGTCGATTTATTTTGATTTACAAGTTATGTTAAATAAATTAAAAAGTTGTTACTGGGTGTTGCATCACTATAAGAAACATTTCATAACTTGATTATTCAATATTTTGACTTCTTCTATTAAATCGAACATCAATTTCCTAAACAATGATTAATAAATTACATAACATTTATTTTTCTATGTATCATACTAGAGGCTCCATTTTTCTCATGACGATGATGACGTTTAGTGATTTTTTAAAGTAAAATACTAAAAGCATTTAACATATTATTCTAAGAATAGCTACGTGGTGCTACGTCTACCATTAATATGTTATCTAGGGTATCCATAATGCAGAGCATATTCGGTAAAATGAGCAACCGTCAGAAGCAACCAAGCTGTCTACAAGATATTGATCCAACAAAAAAAACGTTCAAGGTCCTTAAAAACGCTTAACTGGGGATTGATATATAGCTAGGATCCTATCATGAATATAATACAATACTAATACAAAGAATAATACAAAGAAATACTACCAACATCCCTCTATCAAATTCGAAATTGGACACCCGGATGAAACAAACTGTCTAGCCCTCTTAGATTTCAAGTTCACAATCGACACCAACGGCAACGTCACTTTTAACTTTTTCCAAAAGAAAGCAAAAAAGCCCCTCTTTCCTCATGCTGACTCAGCCTTACCTTCCACATCGAAACGAAACATCGCAACAAACGAACTAGCAAGAAGAATAGATAGATGCTCTAATAATTCAGACAAAATCTCACAAACTGAAACCTTCAAAGACCTCTTACGCCTTAACAACTACCGTGAAAACGATATCCAAAAAATCGTTAAGAAGAAGAAAAAACCTAAGAACAAAATGAAAACAAACCCAGAAACCAAACACGCCTACTTTAATTTCCCATTCCTCTCTGACTCGATTGACTCCAAAATAAAGAA
>JAUZND010002198.1:0-34077 GCA_034780555.1 Coelogynopora nodosa
TTGCATGCAACCTGTATAAGAGCTAACAATAAAATATATATATCACACCTTTTATGGTACGAGCTAACACTCTTTTTACCATTTTTGGCTAATAAAATAATTATTATATACAAATGATAAAATGAACTAAAAAAGAAAATGGTGAATTGTTTACATTATCAAAAAGATATAACAGAAACACTTAATAATCTTAAAGTTAATTGATAAATTCATAAAGAAAAGTAATCTAAAGCAAGCATATGTATGTTTATATTAAATGTTAACATCAAATCGGTTTGAAGTTGAGTTTTATTAAAGGCATTTTATCTCTTGGCAATATCCGGACATCCACCTTTACAATTGGAAACCACGTCCTCTTCTCTGTGATAGAAAAGTTGGCTTCTTCAATAAAATTGTCAGTAACGATTGTCAATGCACCATTGAAGGGCAGTTTGATGGCCTCATTATACTTACCACATACACACAGTTGAATCGACATCTTTTTCACACCTCCACGCAACATAACTTGTATAAGACATCCACCCATGTTGGCGGGCAGTATGATGGGCGCACTCCAGATATAATTACTCCTCTTAAGGATGTTCTTCCACCGGGTTGTCTCATACTTCTTGTGCAGTGTTGCCGTTGTGAACAGGCATGATCCCGATTCTGCCAAGATAGCGGGACCTTTGTGATCAAACCCTGGAAGAATTGTTCCCGCCATCCGGGTCATTCCTAAATACAATTGAATGAAGAAAATGTTATGATCGACCAGGTTATAGCATCAACAGCGGACAACTATAATCACCACAAATAACAGCCTAAAATAATATAATACAGAAAAAGTATTTTATAAAATTTATATAATATAAATCAATTTAAGTTATTCATATTTTCATATATAATTAAACAATTTAAGAAATTTCCCTCGGTTAGCTTTAAATAACATTGATTATTTTTTATTTAATATTTTTAATATTTTGCTCAAAGCATTGCCATTTGATAGTATATTGACTTCGTTAAAGTATATAATACTTTTAATATTAATAATAAATACTAACTATTAACAATTACAAAATATGTAATATGTAGGAGACATCGAAGATATTTTTAAAAATAGATTTAAGAAATTTAATTATGAGCACAACATAATTTTTACATATTACTGTTTGTTAACGGCAGTATTCTAAACAATTATATTTTAGAATTATTTCAATTACATCTTAAATATCTGTACATATTTAATAATATTTTTTTTAATTATATAAATATATTGTAATAGGTTTAATAAAAGTATTTTTTATTCATTTTGAAATTGTTTCCCTGTATATGCTGAGAAATATATTATTTCGTCGAAACCGCAGTTATATAGCCATGAATATGAATGTTTCGTTGAAGCTGTGGGTTTGGTTTGTGAATTACACTAAATCCGGAGGAAAGTCCGGAGAAAATTTACGCAAACTATAACGTACATTTTTTAGCTATTTATTATGTTATTTACTTGCTATTAAAAATACTAAAGTGCGATGGTACTATAATAAAATACAAATAAATGTTTGTTCCGTATCTAATACAGATTGTGTATAAACTATCGAAATCTTGAGTGAAAATATAAAAAATCAATGTGATTGTATTTCGTCTAAAGACGCAGTATAATAATTTTATTTTATTTTAATCAACCCCTATACAACGATCAATATAATAAGATAATTACTTTTTTTGTGAAATGCGCATTAAAACGAAGACTTTCGACGATAGGAAGGGGTATCCTCCAAAGGGACATGTTCCGGTACTTCAAATAACTTTAGATATATAATTGCAACACTATTTTTAATATTTTACCATATGCTGCTTGTGTAACGTTAGTTCATGAATTTATGTTTAATAGTTGTTGCAGAAGAAATGATTATTGCGCATGTCGTTATATTTTCGTTATTTCTCATTATTATTTCTGAAATAAACTGTTTACCATATTAATACCACATCAATACCACATCAATACCACATCAATACTACATGTTTAACTAAAACTCGACATGCGCGATGTTTTTTGCACACATTATTTTTGTCAATATTTATGTATTTATGAACATTCTATAGACAACATTATTTTTAAGCATATAATATATATAAATAAATAACAAGATTCTATAATATGTAGTAACAATAAACAATTGACCCATTCATTTTGATCGACTAATTATTTTATTCAATAAAGAATTAAGATCCTTACAATGACGGATTGCACTGATTTTATTAACGATAACGTACATGATCAGATTGAAAATTTTCAAGCACTCTGAAAATTATTGATTTTTCTCAATATTTAAAAAGCATTGTTCGTAAGTTGTTGGAAGTACCCATACGTATTTTATGTATACTACAAGTAAGCTACTATAAATAGTATATAAATGCATAATTAAAAAGGGCAATTGTCATTATAAAATCACTTTCAAATTTCTCTTTATTTGTACATTTCTGTACTCTTTACTCTTCATAAAATCCTAAAATTCAAAATCTTAACACTATAACATTTTAATTATTTCCTAAATGACACATGATGGAAAACAGGATTATTATATGCTGTTATATGTTATTATATTCTTTTTATTATACGCTGGTTAAATGCATTGAGCATAAGTAATAACTAATATATGTTTCGATTGTCTTATTATTTAAAATTTGGCTCACATGTACCTTGAAATCATAAAATATTTCATTGTGGTTTATGAATCCATGAATCAAAGATTTTATGAGGTTTTACTTTAGAATATTTAAATTTTATGCGCTATTAAGATTTTGTCGATGTTAGCCTTTTTTATTTCATTATTTGTTAGGGGATTAAACTTTAGTATTTTACTATTTTATCATTTAAAACTTGAGGATTAAATGATTTTATTAGGCTTAAACATTAAGCGTTTTATTGAGATTAAAACTTAAGATTTCATGTGGTTAAACTTTGGAAATTAACCATGGATAATCTCACGATATCGGAATAATACCACAATTATGGGCGGCGATATAGTCAATATTTGAAATATATTAAAATGTAAATATTGTCAATAATGAAGAGCACAGGACGAAATAAACCAAATTGAAAGTCTTCAATATGGCGATAAGCATATGCATTCCTGCACATACTGAAGAGTGAGAGAGGGAACCTTAGTAACACAGACTCTATTCATTTGTCGTGAACAAATAAACAAACAATAGCTGCCTGCATACTTATCTCCCCAATCTATACGTGACACCGGGCTGAAGTAGTTAAACAGATATAGTGCGTGGTCTGTTCATATAGATAGACATATATCTCTATAAAGTCATAATAGCACATTGTATTTCGTTGCGTCGCGCTTAGTAAGGACTAAAATTAAGTTTTCTCTGCGCGGCGTTCCGCGTTCCGTCGCATCGCGTCGCGCTTGGTGTGTATGGGCCTTAACTATCCTTAGATATCCGGTATCGCATATTTGAAAGAAAAGAGTTATTTATATATTCGAATATTTATAGCGTCTTATACAAAAAAATGAAAAACTAATTTTTTGTCAATTATTTTGTTTAACAAATCAAAAATGGAAAAGTTGATCAATTTTTTTTAACGTAAAAAATGTCATGTTTATTATATTTTACTTATAATTTTATAAAAATAACTAAACAATATGACATGTCGTCATTCGCAGTTAGTATCATAATAGTATCTGTCTTATTTGTCAAAAGTAATGCATTTAATTTACACTTTAACATAACTGTGCATTGTTCAGAATCACATGTAATTGGTAAATAGAGGAGGCAGAGGGCGCCGAATCTGGTTGTCTTCTATTCCTGAATGTTCGCCATCAAACTGAACAGCTTGCTAAGACAATGAGGCACAAATTGATGACAAGGATGAGGAGATTAATGTCAGTATAGACTCTCACTGCTAATGGATTTAAAATGTTGGACAATCTGAGATGTGTGGTGACTGATGTGTTTTCATTGGGGAGTTCGACCAATGTCATGTGTTGTTTCTAAGGTTTAGGACAGTTCAAACAGAACATGTTTTTCAATACAATTTTGTGACTTTAAGTTTGAAATGTGTAGATACATGTATATGGATATTATTATCTAGAACTAGGACAAATATATACCATCTGTACTCTACTTATTAAATGTATTATTAGCATTATATATATACTGTATTTTTACTAACTTTATGCAACTAAGTACCAATTTTTTTATAAAAAAATTAGAAATCATGTAAATATGCAATAAATGAACTCATTGTGATAAATTAAATTGTGTATTTAAATTGTATTTCAACGTCAATATGTGTAATGCAATTTTTGAAAAATAAATTGTAAACATTTTAAAAACGCAAACATGTCGTAAACACGTAAACGTAACATTACTCGCAAAGGCGTCTTTTTATGCTGATACATCTCCCCTCATAATTTGAATATTTTCTTACAGACCATGCCCATCAAGCGCGACGCAATGCGACGCGACGAAACTGAAATTATTTCAATTACATCGCGTGACGAAATGCATATTGTAATGCAAAGTATAGTGTATCAAATATGTAGAAACATTAAAATATGAAGAATCACGAAGAAAACTTAAATTTATTCTTAGTCGTCGCGAAAATCTCAGTCGCATCGCGTTTTATGGATATAGACTTTGAAGCGCGATAGGCCTAAATCAAATTAATCTAATAGAGTTATTTAAGTATTTAGTAATCTTAATGACGTATCATTATTCTGACAACTATGTAACTCAAGTGCAGGAATAAAATTATTATAAAACAGGGGTGGCTTTAGGAATGGTGGTTTGAGTTATAAAAAGAGCACTGAAGAATCTAAAATAAGCGATGAATCCTATTTTTGAAAAGGTCACATTTCATCTCCCGCATTTTAAAATGGGGTAGTTCGAGCAAGAGTACTTCCCCTTTATATTCACCCCTTTAAAATGTATAGTTAAATATAATAACTCAAGTTCTATTGGCTTTTTTTCAGGTACTTCTAGCAAAACACGTTTGAGGATAAAGCAGTACTAATAAAGAAATCGAATTTGTTTTATATATTAAAATGTAAACATTCAGACATTTTAAAAAATTCAGATTTCTCAACAAAATAATTTTATTAGCATTATTAATATTTCTCATTAAACAACATCATACAGGTAATGTATAAAATAACATTTATTTCATAATTTCGATTTATCGGGGGAACATAAATAATATTCGTTCGGTATTAAATTGGAGTCAGATAGCAGAACAAATTAATGAAGCTCGAGTCATTTGCCCATCTAAGAGCCACACCCATTCATCGCTAGCGCTATGTATAGCCCAGCTATTAGTTGTGTCTTTTTATATTCTTTACGTGCTTCGTTGAGGTAAGCCGAAAGTCATTGCAAAGTTATACTTTTGACTAAAAATAATGGAATTAAGCAAAGTGAGTTATTTTATGACTTTTCACGGATTATTGCGCATAGTTGTTTGTATATGTATGGAAATTGTTTTGTAAAAACATCTTCTCCTTGTCTCCTCGGATACTTCACCAGGATAATCTTTGAATAAGTTTATGAAGCAACTCTAATTTAATTTGTTCAGATTATTCTATGGATTAATATTCGAATTTTTTAATATATTGTTTGGATATGTTCTGTAAAAACACATCTTTCTCTTCCGATACTTTACCATGGATGATCTTTCATTAAAGTTATGGAGCAACACATATTTAATTAAAAGTTATATATTCTAGAAATAGAGTTCGTAGATGCGTAAAATTCCGCTAAAATGCATTAATTACACACACATATATTGTATAGGTACTCAAAACAAAAAATGTTTACGAAAATAATTTTACAATTTTTATAAAATAATAGCGACACATATAACTTCTCTCACATATGCCTATATGTAATTTAGAAACAATCATATATACTTAACACTAGTTATGTATATAGTAGAATAAAAAGCACACTTATTGAACATTTTTTACACTTCGTTAGTGCCTTACAATATATATATATATAGAGAATATATATAAGCATTTGAATTACGCAAATTATATCATCCAGCGCTTTTAAAGCTGGCTGTAATTGTAACAGTGAGTACAACGGCTAAATGCGCACAAGAATTTCTTCTCCAAAAGGCGTAGTCGCACCTGGAACTGGATGAAAAAGTTTGAAGATGTTTTAATGCTATAACATCAACTTCATTGCTCCCCAACCCCTCCACTCCATCCCCCCCCCCCTCTCCGTTAACTCATATCATTTCTTATACCCAGGAGCAGGTGCAAAACTTGTTTCCCTTATTTTTTCATATTTTTCACGCTCAACAAACTATATAGGTAATGTTTCCTCGTTTAAGTTTTTTTTTAATTCAATCTGGAAAATGATAATAGCAGTGGATATATACTTTAGGTATAATAGTTTGCTAAATATATATATTTATATACGTATCATATACATAAAACATTCCTTTCTCTCTGTTATCCGCTTATTATATTTACTTTTAAATAATATAAAACACGTGCATTTAAATGTTATAAATAAATATAATTTTAATCAAATGGAATTATTTGCGTAATCCGAAACAGTGACACGTTAGGAAGTATTGCCCTTTTAGGCAGGGTGGAAACTAACCTTTCATTAACGGGAATATATTCACCTTTAATCAAAACTGGAACGACATTACCTATAATTCGAACTAACAACGTTTAATTAGTTAAACAAAAGATAATGTTATAACTTATTTAAATAATTCATTTATACCCCCATTTTGTCAACAAAGTTCAATACACATGAGCTGCGCCAACTGTTATGACGGATGCATCAATACACATTAGTTGTAACAAACTGTTGTGATGGATGCATCAATACACATTAGCTGCACCAAATGTTGTGACGGATGCATCAATACACATTAGCTGCACCAAATGTTGTGACGGATGCATCAATACACATTAGCTGCACCAAATGGTGTGACGGATGCATCAATACACATTAGCTGCACCAAATGTTGTGACGGATCCATCAATACACATTAGCTGCACCAAATGTTGTGACGGATGCTTCAATACACATTAGCTGCACAAACATTTGTGACAAGTCCTGAGGGTATGCAAGATATATATTTTTTACATTATTATTCATTCTATTCTATCCACTATTTATATGATTATATTAATATATTTCTCCTTCTCTTCCTCTATTTAGCTCTAACCTCTATATATATATTTCATCTCTCTTTCTCTATATATAATGCTCTTTTTCTCTCTCTCTCTCTCCCATTCTGTATCTCCCTCTCATCCTCTCTCACACTCTTTCTCTCTCACTTACTACCTATATATCTCTGTCTCTTATCCCATTATTATATATTTATTTTCAATAATAAATACTACATTTATTAAGTATGACACAACTTTTTTTGTACAGAATAAAGTGGACAGCCTTACCGAAAGCGAGTGTAAAATGTCCGAAACGGCAAGCAAGCAACCAGCCAACAACTATAATATACAATCCAAGAGAACAACAGAACCTATTACTGCCTCAAACATCAGCAGGCACATTCTCTGACAACTCCCCTATTATCTCTTTCAAACAGGTTCCTCCACGAGTCACAATTTCATGGTTGATCGGTGCTCAAATTAGCCTCAAAATTCCCACGTTCAAGTCAATCGTTTCTTTGGAGAGTCACTTATTCACTCAAAGAAAAGCAGGAAGAAACGATCGCTTGTGTTCCTCTTACTCTTAATCGTAGTTGATCCGTCTCACTTCTAAAGAGTGTAAACTGATTGATTTCATTTTGAAATTGTATTATCTATCGTTTACATTTTAAGATTAAAAGCTATTGTAAATTATAATTTTATAATTTATGTAATAAAATTACAATCAGTGTTATATTAATTCAATGATTATGTATGTATTTAATTACTTAACCGATTATCATGTACCGTACTCACCAATTGTCTAATATTAAGTCGATTTAAATGTATTGTATGTTATTATATGTTATTATTTTTTTCATTATTTATAAAGAACATTTTATAAATACTGAAAATTAGTATATTACTATCTGAATGTATAAATTAGCTTAACTTAAACAAACTAGCTCAAACATTAAATTAATTTTGTTATAAAAAATGTACTTGATATACTATTATTACACAATGACTGAAAAAAATTGTACTATAAACAATACGAACAGAATATCTTATTGAACACTGAAAAGTTATATTCAACTGCAACCAATTAACGTAAATGAGGCATATATACAACAAAAACACTAAAAGTTATTTTTAAAATACCTAATTTATAATCAAAATATTTTAGTATATTTAATTAAATATTGCATTCATTGAAACTTATGCAATGTTTTAAGCTTTATGTTTATAAATAATGAATCTTAAACTTTCATAACCCGATCAAAGTATAATTGAACAGTATAGTTGTTTGATAAAGGGGTCAATTGGTTTGTCCAATATAGGTTTGGCCGTACGGAAACGTAATTTAGAATACGTGTAAATTCATTATTAGAACGTATCAATATATAATACAAGAATTTTAAGGGGAAAAAATAATTCTGAAATTTTTTAAGAAAAATTGGACACACAAACGATTGCAATAAATGTTATCATTTTAAGAGGTATCATTGAATACATACATATTTAGTTTTTGAATGTTTAGTGTAATACATGCATTTCCAGATAATATAACTCAAATTTAACTATAGTTAAAACATCCAATCATGTGTCAATTGTTTCAAATGGGAAACTTCAAGATTTTCAATCACATATCAAGAGTCAAATATCCACTATGTGAAACTATATACTGTCTCTATATACAGTGATGCATTCTTTTACTGATTGAAAAAAGGGGAGAAATAGATAATTAATTTCTCGCTTGGTTGTTCTCGATACAATGCGAGTTTGTCTTCTTCATTTCTTAACATGTCCCCGGAGTACTGATATAAAGTAACTTCTCAATCTATTTGCTCCGGCTCTCTTTTCTTTTGCTCTCTCTCTCTCTCTCTCTCTCTCTCTCGCAAACTAAAACACCGCTCTCTGAATTTTCAACGCATCGAGAAGACATCACTTTTCACATCAGAAAGAAGAGAAATATTTCTTTGTTTTCTCACTGTCTCATCTCTCTCGCTCTCTCTCCTTTTTTGTATTCCTTTGCCTTGTTGTAGGAACTATCAGGCTTTTGATAAAGACAGACGCTAATCCGAGGATTACAGCTTAAAAGGTGCAGTTATAATCATCCTATTTCCTCCTTTTTATATGACAAAATACAGTTGCTCCCATACCTGCCTGCTCTGCCTCTTCTGCATTCGAGGGAACAAGCTTCAGGAAGACAGCAAGAAACAACTAAATATATTGGGGGGAAGGGCGTGTGTGTATATGTAAGGAAAGTTGAGGAAAAGGTTTCTTGTCAAAGTAAAATTTTATCTGCGTACACCAAAAAAGCAGCGAATTATTCTTTTTTTAATGAACAAAAGGAAATACTGTAATTTGTTTTACTAACTTCATAAATAATTTTATTTAGCTCTACTTTCTTTAAAACTAAATCATATTGCTATATTAATTTAATGGATGTAGTCACACATTACATGTATATACACCAAGAATGCAGTTTCTACACATAAGCCTGTTGATCACTGAGACAAGGTAAAAATAAACTATAAGATGAAAATACATTGTTTAATATTTCTTTATAGTATATCTTTCTTACGATTTATAACAATATAACAACTCTTCGTTGGCAATGTAAAATAGTAAAAAAAGTAATCTACATAACAGTTAAACAAAAGTTTTTATGTGAAATATATGTCAAACTCTAACTTATCAAAAAATTCATTTCGTAGTTTCACTTTTTATTTGAACCTATGTAAACTTTGTAACGTCGCTAAGCCATTCTGTTTTTAAAATGGGAAGCATCTTGTATTATGAACGGTGCTACTCAAGATATTCCCACAATAAGTCACTTCATGAAGTTCTTCTAACCAATATATGACTGTAGAAAACGTCATTTGATGACTTATTCTAACAAGGTCAAGATGTGATCAGAACAGGTCATTCCATTCAATGATGTCACCCCAAAACAAGTTAGAGGGTGATTAGAGTACGCTAATTCATGAAACGATATTAAACGAAATGATATGGCCAACATAAGTCATTTCTTGAGGATATCTCCAGTTAAGATTGATGCCTAAATTTTAAGCTTTTATTGAACATTTTATACAATTCACTAAAGTTGTATATCAGATCTTTCACAATGGTTCAGTATATTCAAATATGTTAAGTAGATAGTTGGTTTGTCGGTTTTAAAACAAGTCGGCACTAATCCTTATTTTACCAGTTCTCATTTTTAACAATGCCAAATAATACTTTATTTATAATAGAAATTAATAATACATCATAAAATAATTTAACTTCCCATTCTCCCAAATAGTTTCAAAATCTCTAATTTAATTTAATAAGATTGCCAATTAAAACAATTGAAATCAATAATCATTGTTTAACTTGTGTTCACATTCTGCATATCAAGATAAGTATGTACATAAATATTATCATTTAAAATTTAAAACACTGATAAAATCCAAAAGTGATTCAGTCCTGCTTCGATGAATTGAAGCATGGATTTCTTTACTAAGATCTTCCAAGACAAGTCAAACGTTTTCTTGGTAAGATCTAAGTAATATTTTGGATATTTTATTAATAATCGGAATATATCTTGAATTTATTTGTTAATATATGGGTAAAACGATTTTGTTAGGAAATCATAAAATTTTTATATCTTACCGTGTTATTGGTGGGAAATGTAAAACTTTGTATCGATGTATAACTATATACTGATCATGCTTATTTATATTTTTTGTGTTATACACGCATTCCTATGATAAAAATAAATGTATCTTAATCGTATTGTATTACAGAGTGCTGTGAATATTCTAATAATATCCCAAATTAATGACAATCCTGTTTAAAGTGTTTGAAATAACATAAATTCTGACAACAATTAATTATTAATCAATTAAATCAGTATCATTTATACATTACACACTATTCACTGTTTATTAATTAAATATTTCACAACAGCGATCACTATGTGTATAGAGCTGAGCATATGTAGACATTAAACTCATGAAGCTCCGTCACAGTCGACTGAATTCTGCCGTCTGGAAGAATTTCTGCAAATTTGTCAGGTGGAAGATGTTGTCCAGATGGCCTTTGTATTTTCCCACACTTCAGCCTCGTCAATGAAGGCACAAAAAGACCATACAGACCGGATATTGGTCTGTGGTTATGTTTTACTAAATTCAAAACAGTTTTAATTCAATTGAGTATTAAATGGAGAGAAAAAAAGCTGTGGAAGCGAGAAAAAGTAAGTTACAAAGGTCCGCTTTCTTTTGTTTTATTCCAATATGGACATTGACATATTTGTAGACGAAACAAGGATATCCAGCGCCAATGCTGATAATATCCCGTCTGTTTCTTAATTCATCCATCTTTTCTCCCATCCGTCCTCTTAAATCATATAATTCCTTCCGAAGACATGGATTATAACTTGATGTAAAAAACATATATATATATATATAGACAAAATGTGCGCTTCGTATTGTTTTGAAATTAATTATATTTTGATATATTTAGTTTCCCGTGATGTATATTCACACCGATCGAATTTCAATATGACAATCGCTATAATATAAATATTTAAACGGTATCAATAATATTTTTAGTGTAGTATAATATGTATGTACATATGAAGAACATCAAGAATTAACAAACGCGTGATGTAATTAGCTTTATATGTTATATGTTAAAATCAGATAATTATAGATTCTTGGAAGTACAGAAATAAAATTTTAATTAAGAATAAATGTTTATAATGTTTTTTTTATTTTGAAAACAATAATTGAAAACTATATTTTAAATGTTAACTGTATGTTAAATGACAATATGAATTAAGGAAACACCATAAAAAACAAGTTTTAAAAAAATGAATTATAAATATAATTTTTTATTTCTATAATTATTTATTGTAAAATTGACAACAAAACTTTTTATATAGGTGAAAATGTAATTATCAAATAATCCAAAAATGGAACCAATACAATAGAACCCTCTAAAATTCGTTATTATGATTATGTTTACTGCGCATAAAAAATTACCGGTATCTATTGTCCATTGGTCGTATTGATTCCAAATGACAACTATAAAAAACATATTGCGATGTAAATTTAATATATTTCTATAATCTCATATCTTAAAAACGGCAAAAATGGACTAATGAACTTGACTAATGATGAACTAACAGTGTTATCACATTTGTCTCATTTATTTAACATAAATATATATAACACGTTTCAAGTATAGTGCTATCCATATACAACCTAAAATTGAACCCCGTATATGGACTCTTGTGAGTTGGACCACATCTGTACCACATATTGATTATTTGTGGAACAAATTTGAATTGCAGTTATAAATGTGGTCTATGTTATATATTTCTTTCATACGGATATTCTATAATACTATTGGGATCATTCTTATAGACCACGGGCATCCTTAAGATTGTTTACGGTGACCCAACGAATCACAACATGAACCGGTTCTATGATGTATGAAGAATATCGATTTTCTGTTTACATGAATGTCGACAAACGGGAAAAAAACAATCATTATTTACAGATCGATATTAATATCAACATTTATAATATATTTAAAATTATAGTTTAAGTATAATAGAGTTCATATAAACGGGTATGCAATGTCTGGATAAGGGAAGCTACATTGTATTATATCCTGCTGCACGACTACATTGCGCTGCATTGGTTTGTTGTACCTTTGTGCGGTTAGCTAAATTAATTTCCATTAATATAATTTGACACGGACACCGTAAAAGGTCAAACAGTCAAATGATCTTTAATTTAATTTAATTTTAATTCCTTTTTTAAAATTAATTGATTGTTACATTAAAACATAACAAAATATAAGCAACCCATTTAATATAGTCAACAGAATATTATATTTATATCTACATATATATCATAATTCGTTGTGGATTCATATTGACTATAAAACATGTCTATTTGAATAGACAGTCCAAAATAAATGTGCCAAAATCAATATATTTTTAAATGCTGTTAAATATGATAAACTATATCATAGACTTTGCACAATCTATTTTATACGTCTGTGGATTTTACATATTAATGTTTTAATGTTTTAAATAAAATTCAGCAATGTATAGATTACCACTTTTACTGTTTAATTTTTACTTTTGTTCAAAACCTTTAATTTTAATAACAAATTCCAACCGGCAAAAATAGTAATTATCAGATGATTATATTATTATTATAATTATATCCATATATATAGACGTTTATGTACAGTAAAATTATTTAACTATATACGCAAATTTTAAAATAAATGAAAATGTATTCCATTTAATTATTCACTCACTTTAAAGTTTAAGGTAAATTAATTGTACATCTATATATATACTAACAATATTTGTTCTTTTCTTTTTATTCGTTAATCCTGGGAAGTTCAATTATCTTATTATAATGAAATATTATTGAAAAGCTTATCTATATCTATTTTTACTTGCAACTAATTATAATTATAATTTCCTGTTTAATGCTGAGAAAAGCAAGAAATTTGTTCTTATTGCATCATTCATTTTATGCGTCACAATTTAAATGCTTTATTTAGCCAAACAGAAATAGCCAGTAAATATATAAGATATGCTGTATATAGTTATTGCAAGTATCAATGTATAAATGCTTAACTTTTAAATAATCAGAGTAAACTATAAGTCTTTATAAATCACATTTTATATGATTACTCTAATCAGATTGGCACAATGAAGTAGTGTTATGAAATAGTAGTATAGTATGGAAATAATAACTATGTGTTACATATAGATGCCAATTCAATTTGAAAAATACGGATTCTCTTAATACGCTAAAAATGTCAGTATATAGCGATATACACATTAATTTATTATTTAATCCGATAAGGTCAATCGTCCCTTTTTTGAAGAATAGGCTATTATCCAGAATCTTATATTTACTTTTATCTGCAACTGATTATAAATATATAATTTCCGGTTTGATGATGTATATACCTAAGCAATAAGTTTTTTCCTGCGTCATTCTGTTTTATGCAATCAAAAATTAAAAAAATTATAATTAACGAAATGCAAAAATCTAGAACATTAATTAATCACAACTAAAAACTTTAAACATTTAATGTTTAAAAACAATTGAAAGTATAACTGCCTGAACAAGTTATCAATTAAATCTATATACAATTATACATTTGTATATAATATACTAATATTGATAACATTTGTATATATAAATCTTATTTTTTTACAAGATTAAGTACTGCTTTTAGAGTTATACTAAACTGGAATTGCCAATTTTACAAACGATGCATAATGCAACAATAATTATAATTTTTGAATAACTTATACTTTTTGCACATTTTATTAAAATAAAACAGGATTTTGGAAAATGTTTATTTATCTGCCATTTCAAACGTGGGACTTTTACTCATGAAATAATATTCAATTTAAGTATTAATTTGGTAAATATTTTTAGTAAATATTTTTTAAATAATTTAATAATTTAATAATTTAATAATTTTAATAATTTAATAATTTAATAACTTAATAATTTAAGTATTGTTATATATAATATATTATATAATTAGCGCTATTTCTTCAAAATACTGCTGTCATCATTAAAATGATTGTCATAACTGAAATATTTAAAGGGAAAAATAAATCTATTTATCATACATTCTTTTTTAATAGATATTTTTTTTTAATGTTTACGAATTAATCACTAATAAAAACAAAACAAAACAAAAATAAAAAATTCAATTTTACCATATTCAAGGGGCCAATTTTGTTGTGCACAACCAAGCAATTGTTCTTAGCTAATTTAATGAAATTGTACATCTTTTCAAACCCTTTAATCGTTGTATATGCAACATATATATACATTCTAATCCATATTAAAAAGGAATGAAATCGTATTTTTTTACAATCAGTTCAAGTAAAACAACCAGGAGATACTGAACGTATACTATAATATAATAAAGACTTTTTAGTAAATTGTTTTCCCGATTAAAATAGAGCGTAGAACATTATCCCTCAAAGTAAACCATTTTAGCCCAACCATCATGAGACAGTGTCTGGGCTAATTACCCGGATAAATTGCTAGGTGATCAACACCGTCCAAAACCAAAACCATATATATATATATATATGTATATAGCTGCTCTGCATCAGGTAGGCCTATATTAGAAGAGTGGAGATACAAAACAGGGCCGGAGGCCAACACCCTGTCGTCGTCTTATAGAAACAATATTTTCAAAGAAAACAAACGGGAACAAAACATTTGCGCTTTTATATCAGACAAGGAGGGGCAAACTATATATATATATATGTGTGTGTGTATGTATATTATTGCACGACGATGTGGAGAATATATTTGGCCTGCACTATTAAAGAGTTATTTTTCTGGAGGATTTAGTTGATTTCACGGTTTCTGTATTTAAAATCCTTGATTAAATATTGTTTCTATTTATTCTGGTAATTTATAAATGATAAATGAGATACGGTGGCCCCTTTCGATGTTATAATTGTATTTTATTGCAGATTTCCCTGAAAATATTATAATTTGAATATAATATAAAATTAAAGTTGAAATGGTTAATGATATAGATTCGTCCAAATTGAATTACTTTAGTGCAGATAAAAAATGAAACAACATTTGTATTTGGTATGGTGATGTACTATTGGTTAGGCTACTATTTATAGAATAGAAAATTTAAATACATAAATAAAATCCACCAGGTTAAATATTAAAATGTATATATATATATACTATTAAAATTTCAACCACCTATTCAAAATTATACTATTCAAATTGCTTTTTTTGACGATTTGTTTGGGTCTTAATAAGTACTACTTGCAATCCAGTAGTGCTCTGTCTCTCTGCTCTTTGTACAGGCTTTGCGCTTAGTGTTTACTTATTAATATATATTTAATGCAATAATTATTAATTTAATAAATGCTTATAAAAATTATAAAATATCAAAGCAAGATTTTCGTAATAGATATTTTATTATGTGTATACATAAATAATAAATAGTACCAACTTATTTTTAAACAAACTAATATCGATTTTTTTAATCTTTTGCTTTGAATTAGTGAAACAATAGTTGTATACGCATGATAAAGACAGATGTCCTATCTATAAACTATTATTACATATCTATGATTACCTTTTTATTGATTACATTGATCGTATTCACTGTATCGTTCATATCTTTCAATATGATTCCTGCAGTCAATACATTTTATTTAAATCAATCAATACCTACCTCGGGTCTTAATACCCCCGTATTCGTCTATTACAGTCTTACATTTTCATCTCACTCATCCATCAAATAAGTTTTCCACGAACAGAGCACGCATTCCAGCAAAGTCACCTGTCCAGTCAGCCAGTGTGAACCCGATACCTCCACTCCGCCATGGATCTCTGTACTGCGTGCCACTTGTCACCAGGTATTGTTTCCCAGTTCAAAAAACGAGGAAGACAGGTAGTATATATACAATCAAATAGGAGAAGAGAAAAGGGGGGTGTATATTTATATCCCAAACTGAAAGAGATGGCAACGTGTCACTGACGAAATCGGAGACATCATGCTGCCTACTCTGGTGGTGAGCCAAAGTTTCTGAACTCCTCCCCTCATCTCTTGAAATGCAGGTGTTTTGAATGCTCCTTTTCTCAATGGGAGCAAAGTATTCGATTACAAGCGAAGCACCATTTTTGTGTCGTAAATTTGAGAACATTTATATAAATCTGATGCCTGAATTGTATAGTTACATCGCTGGAGATTTTTTTACTATATTTGTTACAGGCCTGTATCTATTATTTTCGTTAATACCTGATAATATAAAAGCAATATTTTTTATAAAAATTTTGAATGTTGAACACTAACTATAACATTAGATTATTAATACTATATAAAATTACTTGCTCGTATTACATATTACATATATAACATGTATTTTTGTATGAATTTTTTTTTACAATCATTTGTTGGTGATAAGAGATTTATGACCATAGAACATTTATAGAATAAGAACTTAGGACATTTTAAACTTATAAATAGATAGTTCTTAAATTTAAAAGTCTGCTTCATATATTGATAAACAGTTATTTCGTTTAGATTTTTAGATGTTTATTGGCAATTGTTGGCGTTGAAATGGCAAAGTTAGCTTTATATGTGCACAAGTTAGCTTCATGTTCACGCAAGTTAGCTTCATGTGCACTTAAGTTAGCTTCATGTGCACGCAAGTTAGCTTTATGTGCATGCAAGTTAGCTTCATGTGCGCAACTTAGCTTCATGTGCACGAAAGTTAGTTTCATGTGCACGCAAGTTAGCTTCATGTGCATGCATGTTAGCTTCATGTGCACGCAAGTTAGCTTCATGTGCACGCAAGTTAGCTTCATGTGTACGCACGTTAGCTTCATGTGTACGCACGTTAGCTTCATGTGGTGCACACAGGTAAGCTTCATGTGCATGCACGTTAGCTTCAAGTGCACGCAAGTTAGCTTCATGTGGTGCACGCAAGTTAGCTTCATGTGGTGCACGCAAGTTAGCTTCATGTGTACGCACGTTAGCTTCATGTGGTGCACACAAGTTAGCTTCATGTGGTGCACGCAAGTTAGCTTTATGTATACGCACGTTAGCTTTATGTGGTACACGCAAGTTAGCTTCATGTGCACGCAAGTTAGCTTCATGTGGTGCACGCACGTTAGCTTCATGTGCACGCAAGTTAGCTTCATGTTCACGCGAGTTAACTTCATGTGCGCGCAAGTTAGCTTCATGTGTGCGCAAGTTAGCTTCATATTCACGCGAGTTAGCTTCATGTGTGCGCAAGTTAGCTTCATGTGGTGCACGCGCGTTAGCTTCATGTGTGCGCAAGTTAGCTTCATGTGGTGCACGCAAATTAGCTTCATGTGCACGTACGTTAGCTTCATGTGCACGCAAGTTAGCTTCATGTTCACGCGAGTTAGCTTCATGTGCACGCGAGTTAGCTTCATGTGCACGAAAGTTAGCTTCATGTTCACGCAAGATAGCTTCATAAAATAAGTACGTATGTAAATTTGCACCAAATTTTGAATTAATTATTATTTATTTCACTAAAATATTATTCTACATATAATATATAGCTTGTAACAATATTAGTAAATTATTAATTTAAAACATTTTATAAAATCATTATTGTACATCAAAATATTGTTAACATTGTTTTGTTATGCATATTTTTTTCAAATTGGGAAACCATTCTATTAGAGGTACTAACAAGTATTTCTTTAAATAAAAAATAGAACATGTTAATGAATGTATTCCACATTTTATATGACTAGTATGTGTAATCATTAAAGTGTCTCACTTTAAAACAAATTTTTTCAGTAAGCAATTTTTCAGATTTTTTTCCATGTAATCGTATTTTTCATTTTTTTTTGCTAATTTAACGTATAATCGTGAAAATATGTCAAATTAACTTATATAAATTATAATTCCATCATAGAATGAAATAGAGCTACAGTATATATAGGTTTATTCAACTTTTTCATAATTGATGAAATATTATGCGTTTAACTTTTCTTTCAGAAAAATGTTAATTTCCTAGGAAAAAACTTTGCTTTATTTATATATTAATCCTGTAAGGTTTAACAAAAAAATAATTTTTTTAATTATGCATTTTATGTCAAATATAATAAAATATTATTTTCAATTAAACAAAAAATACAGCTTTGATTATAATTTATATATATATATATATTATTTTTATTTATTTATTTTTTTATGTTTTTTGGATATACCTAATTGATTTTTTAATGATTTATGTCGGCTTGAATACATTTTTGGTAAATTTATTTAAAAAATCATTTTAGATAATTATAGTTAAATATATAAACAAATTATATTGCAATGAACAAATGATACAATGGTATCTGTTTGAGAAAAAATCGTCTAATCAATTTGTTTCATATATAGGGGTTTTAATTAATGTTATTTTATATAAAGATACATAGTCATAAGGATAATGTATTAATTTTTAAATATTGAAATAGAAAATAAAAGAGTTATATGTATTAGTATAATACCATAATAGATTTATTGGGTTAAAATTATATATTATTTGTATTAAATATTGACATTTGCAATAAATATTAAGGCTAAAGTTGGCGAAAGTATATAATATCAATATCACTTAATTATTATCTGCCAATACATCAAATATATAATATAATTTAATCACAGCGTAATTGAAAAACTGTAAAATAGATTATTCTATAAATACGTTTAAGATTTTTCGCTAAGTCTTATGAAAATTATCAAATTCACAATAAAGCATATATATACGAAAATGGTATTAAAGAAAACTGAGAAGTCTATTCTTTTTCTGTCATTTGCAAATAATATAATATATAACATACCTAATAAAACCAAGTTTTTAACAATAAAATATTTATTAAATTTTCAGAGGCAATATCTTCATCTGTACGTATATAGTAACCAAGCCCGAAAGTATTATCAGACATGATATCTCCTACAAATTCCCATCAAATCAGGGTAGAATTGTCACGCTATTTCATTATATATAAGCTTGTTTCCACAAACGATCCATGACATTCATATACTCATCTTTACCACAAGAAAAAACATCAGCATATTTCATCAAATAAAACACACTAACCGTCGCTTGACGGTATACATAGAATATAATGGAGAAAAAAGCTTCCTCCCTGCACAATATTGCGCAACTCGCACAAAACGATGTTACATGGATCCTCGATCGTTGAACGCCCGGCAACCGAAGGAGACAATTGGACGGGGACGACCTGCTGTGTGATACCCAGAGTCGCCTCAAGTTGTGAACAATCAAATTATCGATTTGGTGAGACGGAGTGGCCGGACACCTCTCAAGGACCGGCTGTGTGGTCCGGTTGGTCTCTATAGTGCCCCCCCCCTCCCTCCGGAGGTCCCTAAGCTTGAGCTGTATGTAGGTGTGGTCAGACGGGTCGCTCAGTATGTATAAGATGGACAATCACGAAAGTCTGTCCGTTCACTCGAAGACAATATGGTACCTATATATATAATATACAGAGTCTCATAAAATAGAATCATATTATTTCATACACACCAAAATATAGCAGACAGTTTTCATAAAATATGTTGATTAACCCGATATTCTACGATATGTAGTTGTAAGTTTTTAAATAAAAAAAAAAAAAATTTAAAAAAAAAATATTTTAAAACATTTATTACAAAAATTTATCATTTTTTTGTGGTACTGTTAATTCGAATTAAGACTTACATATAGGAATAGTGGGGACTGGGGGACTGCAACACCCCTCATATATCTGCTGGTTACAGCATATCTGTGCACCCCTCCCGTTTCTCAGTCCCCCCCAATGCTCAAAACATTCCTACGCGCCTGTATATGAGGTAAATATTTCAGCTTGATCGGTCAAGTGTATTATTTATTATAAATTCATTTTACCACTCATATTGTTATAGATAACATTTAAGAGATTTGGATGTATTTTAAATCTCGCGACAATTCTTACAACGTGGCTCAAATCATCAGAACAAAAATTGTGTCAAATATAGTTTTCAATTAGTTAAGTTAATTAGTTTAATTAGTTAGTGTATATTTGTTTAATGAACGCAACAATTAAAAACTGATTGATCATAATATGCTGACTGACTGATATAATTGGTTGTAAACTTACATATTTTCTATAGTCTTAATTAAAAGTGTGTCAGTTACGTGGAAAATTTAAACTGAAAAGGAAAGCTCATCCATAAAACTCAATCTTATTAGCTGAATATATATTGGTTGGAAAACTTTACGCTAACCATCTATATAATCAAGACGGACATTTGCTAACCTTATCTGTGTCCACTGGCTTTGCCTATTTATACATTTGTGCAAATTATTTATAATTAATTAATCTAAAAATTTAATTAAAATTAATTTGCATTAAAAAAGTGTTTATAAACAGCAGTGTATTAATTTGTGTATATATTAATTTGATGTGTATGTCCAGTGCATGGTGAATATATATTACGTGTGTGGATTATAGTTGTATCTTTATAGATATGACTATTAGCTGTCTCTAGTGCATTAGTTTTCTTCTATATTAGTCGTTAACTATAATTATCTTTGTTTCTTATGGTGTACATTAGCTGTACTATAAGATATCAATTATAATATTAAATAATAATTTGTGACAATAATAGAGGTCTTTTTTAACTGTAAGTGCAATACGATTTGCACGTTTTATACAAATGAATTATTCTTTCTTTAAAAATATTTTTTCAGTGAATATTTTAGATATATGGAATTCGCAGCTCATATAAATGGCGATGTTTTGCTCTATACCCCTTTATGTGACTAACAGCGGTATAGAATTGTTCACTTTAACTTTTTTTAAACATATGTTTTTTATTGATTTATATTATATAAAGTGGTCAACATAGAATATGTATTTATCTATTTCTTTCATAAAACAATACTATTCGTTAGTAAGGGTTATATTTTCACCTCTAATAGACAGAACTCATATATAGACAGAACTAAACATTTCAATAGCTATATACTATCTCAATGTATAGATAATAACTTTATTATCTTAATGTACATAGCTATAGTATTCATTATCGCAATATACATTACCATGCATAACAAACATTAGTTACGTGGCCGCTCAATAATATTATAATTTAAACAGCACCTAAAACTATATACAATATATATAAACTTTACTTTCCAGATTATTTTGCGCAAAAACGGATAACTTTCCGTTTACAGATTCTACAAGTATATAATGTTTATAAATTTCTATATACAAAGTAGAGTCGTTGACAGTTTTCGAACTCAGCATAAAATAGATAGAACTATTATGTATAGTCATATTCGTGCACAGTTTTCTTATACATATTCGAAAATCAGACAGGCTATTTCCCTCGATACTACTTATTCTAGCCTCTATATACACGGGACAACTAACTATATTTGCAAGGCAACTATATACAATTAACCTAACAAATAGGCCAATATTTCTAGAGAAAAATTGAGAAGCATTATAACCGTTTAATCGGAAATAATCCCCTTGCTAAGCTCCCATATTGAAAGGTCGCAAAGGAAGCCGTCTCAAATATACCATGAAATACATTTCTACGTTTATAAATTTATAAAATTTATTTTATGCATCGAGGAAAATAGCTGCTGTGTGTAGAATTCCTTTTTTATTCTCGAATAAGATATTAAGTGACATATACGCGTATCATGTATAGACTAATAGGCAAAAGAGGAAGAAAATGGTTTGGGTCTAAGTGACTTTTAAATGATGGAGAACCCTCTAGGGGGGGGGGGGGGGGAAAAACATGCGCAAATATGTACTGACATGGATGATACGATTGTAACCGGTGAGGATTCTAAGCTAATATTAACGAAGCACGCGACAATATTCAAGAAAAAAACTCAGCTTATAAAATGTTTTAGCTGAATGTATTTTGTACATTTTCCCCGCATCTGCTGCCGTGTAGTATATCATCCGCATAAAATAATATTAGTATTGTTGAAGGAATGTTTAAAAATTACCTTAAATATAGAAATAACATTATTAAAAGCTATATAATGCATTATTTGTGGCTTGATTTTCGCTCAAGTATATTTAATGAGGATGATCCCCGGCTAAGACCGGTTGTAATCGCGGGTTTAGTCGGTGTTATGGGAACTTAGCATTCTTGTCAAGATCCCATCAAGAGGGTATTATCCCCAGTTAAGCTATACTGACCAACGATGAAAAGTGGAGCTTTATGACGGTTTAGCGGTTTGTTTTTATTAAGTATGTGGTGTACTGGGTAGTTCCCGAATTGTATAAGGTGTCAGTGATAATAGGATTTTTATAAATTAATTAGAAAAGATTTATATTTATATTGTTTTATATTTATCGAGAATATTATAGTATGAAATTAGCTGTTTGCTTCGCATATGGTTTTATTATATTATATTTCTGAATTAATTATAGGCAACGATAAATATAATTTTATTTAGCAGTAAAGATTTTAAAGACTTAAAGACTTAAAGATACTATGTATATATATAAAAACCAATTAAATTACTCGAGACATAAAACACTATAAATGCCGAATCATATTTTTGAATGAACTTTTCACGAGAAAACTCAACGAACACCTGCCAATGCTTGTGTAAACTCAAATGAAACAGTTAATTAAATATATAAATATATATTTCAAAATACAATGAATACTAATTACGATTATAAATAAAATTATATTTAATCAATACATAACAATTACATGATCTATATAAATCCTTAAACAATAATCTATGTGTATATATTATTGTCCGAAAGTTATAAGCAATCATCATGTTATAGGCTACTCATTGTCTGTATGGACTAAACCTTATTTTTTTAATTTTAAATTGTAAAAATAAGGTTATAAATTATAATTATTAATCATATTCAATTGTAATTATTGTCATACGCTCACTTATCGCATACCAAGCTGTATATAGAAGTTAATCAATTAATATTTTTATTAGTAACATCAGAACCATCCATCTGTGTATGTCGTACTATTTAGCCCTCGTTAACTTTTTAAAACAAACTTAACGACACACCGGGCGATTAATTCATTCCTTTAATTTAATATGTATATATACATAATCAATCCATCCTTTCAGATGCCGATTAAAATCACTCTCAATTTTCTTGATAAATTGGTACGGTCCCGCCCATAAGTAATAATATAAGCCTCAACCTCAATTATCGACAACGAAAACCTCGAACTGACCCATGGTCATTCAAACCCATATTATGTACATTATAATACAACGAATCAATCGAATCTCCGGAAAGCTCGCAAGGCCTATGGCAACAAAGTTGAACTAATCCCCGGTTCTCAGGGAAAGAAGCCAACATCTCTTTTTGTATTCGATATATACGAGTACATATATATATATATATGGTATAATCCAGAGCAGTCAAGAGCTCTTGTAGCCACTTATGCTGGGTCTCTATGTCCTTCCCGGAAGAGGGAGCCTAACAAGTCAATTCATCACTTGAACCTGAGGGATCTTGTCAAATTGTTGTTAATCAACAGGTCCGTTTTCCGCCACAGCAGACAGACAATAGGGAGGCCAATATGGTCCACGATTGAGCGATATTAGGTACATATAGGCTATATTCATATATATATATATAGAGGCAGATTTGTCATAGATATCTCTCTCTTTGCTTCTACATGTAACTGTTTGACAGATCCGACGATCAACGATCAATTCGGCGGCAATTTAAATAGATTCTGACCTTTTGCTGTAGGACATCATGAGCTTGATTGCACACAAATTCAATTACAGCTTTTAATTGTGGAGATTGGCCATAAGCCATGAACAAATGGTTACACTACTTATTGTATTACATTTATTATATATTTATACGCATATATATATAAAAGTTCATATATACAATGTATGTTACATATTGTGAATTAGTTGATGGAAGGTAAATCCTAAACCATATAGTCATGTTATATATACTTCACATGCAGTGATTAAAGAAAACTATTGATATATTATCTTTATTTATATTTTCATTTATACTTTTTTAATATAAACTAAAAATTATTTATTTATGAAATAATCCTAATATATAATAGATAGATATGTCTATTATATATTATGCTGCATGCAACATAACATTATTTTTTAAAATTTTATAATATAATATATAAAATATAGTACAACATAATAATTTAACATATATTATAGGTTACTAAAAGTTTTCTAAAGGTTATTATATATATAACATCTATGCATAACTCTTAAACTGTAATGTATAATATCACAATTTGATACATTGAGACTTTTATTTATTTTTAGTAATAGAACAATTGTTTAAAAAAATTTGTTTTCGAAATATGTGCATTTTTGTTGTATATGTAATTTTTTTATATGCATAATACTTTTACTATACGAAAAAAACAATTTTAATTGTTAAAAATAAATGTATATATACGACACACACATCTTTCCACATACATTATACAACACACATCTTTCCACATATACGACACACTTCTTTTCACATATACGACACACATCTTTCCACATATACGACACACTCATCTTTCCACATATACAACATACATCTTTTTACGTATACGACACACATCTTTTAACATATACGACACACATCTTTCCACATATACGACACACACATCTTTCCACATATACGACACACATCTTTTCACATATACAACACACATCTTTCCACATATACAACACACATCTTTCCACATATACCACACACATCTTTCCACATATACGACACACACATTCCACATATACGACACACATCTTTCAACATATACAACATACATCTTTCCACATATACAACATACATCTTTCAACATATACCACACATATATTTCCACATATACGACACACACATCTTTCCACATATACGACACACATCTTTCCACATATACAACACACATCTTTCCATATATACAACACACATCTTTCCACATATACAACACACATCTTTCCACATATACAACACACATCTTTCCACATATACGACACACACATCTTTCCACATATACGACACACATCTTTCAACATATACAACACACATCTTTTCACGTATACAACACATATCTTTTCACATATACGAAACACTCATCTTTCCACATATATACGACACATACATATTTCCACATATACGACACACATCTTTCAACATATACAACACACATCTTTTCACGTATACAACACACACATCTTTCAACATATACCACACACATCTTTCGACATATACGACACACTTCTTTCCACATATACAACACACACATCTTTCAACATATACGACACACATCTTTCAACATATACGACACACATCTTTCAACATATACAGTATGAGCATCTTTGATTGATCGGACAAAATCCAAAAATTACGGCAATCATGTTATTACATAACCATTCCAACATGTAGTTCAATTGTTATTAAATGTATTAAAGTGAAAGCAATTTTATACATTAAACATAGAGAATGGTGAATAATCAGCCTGAATATTTATTATACTACTTGCTTAAAAGATAGATAAATTATGAATTCATTTTTTATCTTAATGCTTTTTTAATTTTCGTCTTAATTTCATCTTCAATCAAATAATATATACTGGAATCTATATCTATAATTATGTTCTAATGCTAATGCACGCATTCCGAAATTGAACTTTTTATACGTTTTACACTTTTTACTGCGGTGTTTTCACTGTAATTCTATGGGTCACTATATATATATAGTCAACGGACAATATATATTATGCTTTTTCGAACGAGTTCTGTGACGTGTATAACTTTTTTACCCAGCTGATTAGCCATATAGGGTAAGTTATATAGACTCCATATAGACCTTACAAAGTTATGCGGGCAGGATGTGATGTCACCATTAAAATGTTATACTTGTTGTTTGGGGGACCCTTTTGTTGGCCCAATGAATGCTTCATTTGCAACCATTTATTACCGGTCATATTTTTCCAATTTCAAACAGATGGTGGGACACAGTTGTCATCATCTATATATATACCTACATATTTGTATATATTTAAAAAAAGTATTTTTAACTTTATGAAAAATTAAACTTCATGGAATCTCAGTGTAAAAATAAATGATAGAATCGGGTGTCTAAAATTGTTAGATCAAAATTTAATTTTGGACAAAATATTTCGTCGATTGTATTCTTTTAACCCAGACTATATATATATATAAATATTTAGGAGGCGTATTCTAAAGAGGTGCAGTATTTCTGCTTGAGCTATAACAGCTTTTAAATTTTAGCGAAAATATTGTGCGGGGCATCAAATTGGTTCTATATCATCTGGATGCTTCTGGGCACCAGGAAAAACTCCTTGAATCCATGGTATCAAAGAATTTAGAAATATGTGCAAATTTTGTTATTGTCAACTTTTGTGACATCAATTTGAAAGTGTGTGTCCGTGTATAAGCTACTTATATACTTAAGAAATCATAAATATTCTGGAACATTCTGACATGTTTGAAAGACACCTTTCAGGCCTTGCGACTTCTTTTAGCGATTTATTTTAAAGGAAATCTGTTAAATAATAACAGTTTGCAAAAAATAGAATACATTGTATATTTTCAACTTCCTTTCAACTTCCTTTCAACTTCCTTTCAACTTCCTTTCAACTTCCTTTCAACTTCCTTCACAATGGCCTTTTACGTAGAATTTTCAAAACTTCAGAACAGGATATAGTCTTTGGATGACCCAAAAGGGGATGGTACTTCTAAAAACCAAATTACCTTTATTAGTTGCTTCTAAAACCAAGTATATGAATACGTCATTATTGCACCAATATGTGCATCTTTTGTAGGAACAAGACTAGACATATAACATCATCCAGAACTTTCATATACCTTTTAGACGATGGTACATTTGGAAATTAAATAAAATTATGTTACAAACATTGCGTAAAAAAGTAAAGATAATTTTTTTCACTATTTTATTATGAACAGATCTAATATTGAACATACTACTAATATATGTTACTTAAATTAATTTTACACTTTTGGAAATTTTAATAGCTTAGGCTATTAAAATGTTGTCGCTGGTTATATTTTGTTTACCATTTCAGACCATTTAAACCATGTCACATAAATTGACAGCAAATGTTAATATATATATATATATCAAGAAACAATTTTACAAAAAAATTATAACTTTTAAAATACTTGATCAATGAGGATAAAATAATTACGTGATATATAGAGATAAAATCCCTTGTCTTTTCATTGCTTAATTGCATTTCCATAATATGAAGTATTATAGAAACTATAACTATTTATTCTTTCACGATATTATATAAACGATCAAATATGGAAACTCGTAGCCATATAATAACAACAAAAAATTACAAAATTGTTCCCCAATTATAAAATAATAAACATATTTAATAAAAATTGAAACTTATTACTTAAACACTCAAATAATGGACCTGTAATACCGCCAAACTGCACAATACGGCTTTTTGAATCACATTTTAGTATATGCTGGTACCGAACTTGTAAATATACTGTAAGTCCCTGTATTCCATATTCATTGATATTATTTGATCATTCCGAATCGATTTCACGGAAACTATTATACGAGATGTCGGACGGTCAATATCCCATCTCGCAGTTTCCCTTGTCCCTATTATATTACATAATGAATAAAGTGTCAATTTAAAACTTTGTAATGAGGTAGATATTTGCCAGCAAGTCAACACACCCCGTGAATTCCACATCTGATCCCTCCAACTCGATCAATAATATACCTGAGTCACGTGACCTCAAGTAAATAATCCTCATCGCACCTTACTGTTTGCTTTTCTCACTCGCTCAGACCAGCGGTATATACATTGCAAATAAGAAGCTCGCAGATAGTGAAAGTGGACTCAGAGCACTTAGGCCTACTGCAGCAGCAACCTTTTCAACAACTGTCAATACAGATTCAAAAGTCAAGGCCATCATTTAGGTATAAAGGCCTCTTATAATACATTAATTATATAGGCTATTGCCACACCAACAACCGAACTACGATATATTGTATACGAGGACCAATCCACGCGTCGGTGTATGCACACGATATCCCAGGAACCTGTGGTTTGACAGTCGCTGCCTTCATGGAATAACCTCCCCGTGCAGCCTAGCTACTGCTGAAAGTGGAGGTCGCTGTCAACAAACATGCGCTGCATGCACAGCAGCAGGTTTACCAACTCAGTTAGGACCTATATATGGAGTTTGCCCCACAAATGCATAAATGAGGTCGCTTAGTTTGACCGAAAGCAGCCGCCTTGTTTGAATATAATATAATATGCATTATGTATAGGTCCGTTGTTTCCGTTGAAAGGTGGCATGGCGCTATATATACAATATAATATATAGGTAGTCGACATTAGCACACTCACTCAAATTATTACAAGTTAAAACTGAGGCTTTCAGTCCAACCAATATCGTAACATGTTCGCATTATATAGTAGCCTAATAATCGTATAATTATTTTTTATGTTTGAAGTACATCGTATAAAATTGTTACTATATAAAGGATTTACCATATAATAAACCATTTTTATATAGTTACGTGAATATTTATTTTCTCTTTCTCATATAAAAATTAAGCAATTTATATTTATAATATATATATATATATAGTTAATAAAAATAATTACATAAAATGCAACAACAGGTTAGTTTCTATTTAAAATAACAGCGGCATTTCAATCGATGTAGCCTACAATATATAAATATATATACTAAAATAATAGTACATATTATATAGTATATAGGTTTATATAGTTTCTAATAGTGAACCACTATTATTATCCACTTATGTGAGGATTATCTCATGTAATAAGCACCTTATACTAATAAAAATAAAACACCATTAAAGTGCTTCTAAATCATTTCTATTGTTTTGATGCGATATAAGTAAAGATCACGATGAGCGATATACTTTAAATATACTTCAGCTTATCCCCAATATAAGCTGGATATTAGCAGACAAACCTGGCTTAAAATTCCTCTTTTACACTTATGTAACACCCCTCTCCGCCTTTATTCTCCCATATACACATTCAAAAATTGAAGTATCTGTATACAATATATTTCATTCCATATTTCCTCATCACATCACCCGCGCGCGCACATCATAACCGTACCCGTCCATCGCTGAGCTATACTCACACGACCAGCTATATCCAATGAGATCGCTGTCCTCTTCTCCTGACGTCTTTATTGGTCTCCGGGATGACAAAAGATCTCAGGAAGACGACAGGGAACAGAGCTGAGGAGACATCACACAGGCTGAAGAAAAAGGGGATAGAAAGGGGAAAGCTGATTTAAATCTTCCTTAGTCGCAACTAATCGTTCGCCAGCTCCTACACACTAGACGCAGATCTCAAATTCCCAGAAGGCAGATTATCACGAACATCGCGGCGCGGACGAAAACGAATCTACTTTCTTTGTCATCTTATATTAGAGGGGAAAAAAGGAAGAAGACTTGGAGTCTGTATTCGGCCGTTTCACGATCGGATCAACTGGCGATTATCCCAGTTTAGCTCCTGCGACTTGCAAGATTCGGGGAAGATTTTGGTCGAAGTACGTCTACTCTGGATCCTATATTGTCTGTCGCCGTCTGAGCCAGTACTTTCATCGATTTTCAAGTTGACTTTTGCGTAAGTATAGCTGTAATGAGGCTTTACTCATTGATTTATCTTTATATTTATTTTAAATACATATATCAATTGCAAGTTCAAGAACATAATGAGTGCGAGTTTTTATATACAACAAAAATGCAATGAGTTTCGTTCTAATATATAGAGAAACATATAAGACTAAGCAGAAATGTTCCGTTGTCACTTTTATGAATTGTGTTCTAAATTATGTTGTCTCTATATTTGTATAATATAAGATTATATTGTATATTATTATAACACTCATAAATGTACACGAAAGAGTTTTTGATATATGTTCTTTAAGTGCACTTAGTATTGTTTGCGAATGATGAGTTATTGAATAATATATATAAGCGAGCACAATAATTTTTCTTAAATTAATATAAGTTTAATTTTATAATAATTTTTTTATTGATTGAAATTATAAATATAATTTTTTTTAAAATGCGTAATCTTCTTCAGTCAACTTAAGCTATATAACTTATGAATCAATCAATCTAAATATGAAATCATTGAAAGTATTTTAAAACACTTGTGTATTAATTAATTAATTGTAATTAATTAATCCCGATTTTTAATGATCTTTAAATAAATCGTTAAATAAACAGAAATAATGCTGCCTTATAAAATTTGTATTATGTTGTTATAATCTTTAAAACTACCAAAATATTTAATTGTATATCTAATAATTTTAATTTTAAATATTTAACAAATAATATATACATATATTCGAAACTATTAAATGAAAAACGCATGAATCGCAATAAATAACATCTCATAAATGTATTTTATCAATTTATACTGCGTATTTAATATTACTATATATATATCTATATATAATATACATAATAAATATTATAATGCTGTATAAACTCATATATTCAAACATATAATTTTAATATAATACCGATTTTTATATATTATATATACCTATATAACAAGAACACAAGGTTATGACCATTTAATCTTCAGAAAATCCTACAGAATTAAAAGGTTCACAATGTCGTCATATTGCTCTATCAAATTATATCTGGAAATAAATCATATACCTTCGGAATCTCACAATATACCTACTATATACTATATAATAATATATATGTTAACATCATACAGACCTTTGTTGTTTTAATGTATATAGGTTTAATGCACCACCATGATGCAATAATATGGTATTACGATTCTATGTTTACTGGAATTTTGATGAACGACCCGAAAAAAACTTTGAAATATACATCATATTATAGCTTTACATAAATACATTTATGTGTTAGAGACATTCGATGGCCGCATATACATGGCCGAAATATTCTTTTGCAAAGAAGTTCGCATTTGTAAAACTTTGCAGATATGGGATATATATAAATTTACAAAAAGACAACCACGTAATAATATCTGAACGTTGTTTTTATGTATTATACAGTGTCATACCATTTTTCCGAACAGTTGTGTAACACACATTTGCCTTCTTATAACAAAAGAAAAAAAGTTATCTCTTGATGAAAATTTTTAAATACCCTATATTAATATAGAATCCGTTGTTAAAATTGTTTAACTAATATTAAATTCAGCATGATGCGTGTAGTTCTATTTCCAATTTTTATAATATACATCGTTGGAATATTATTGATATAATTATTTATTGGATAATATTGATTTACTTTGATATGTGAGTTTTTAATGAAAACGTGATGCAAAACATTAATTTTATGTTTATTCTGAAATATACAATAATTTTTTGTTGTTGTTTATAATCACATTTCACCTGCATATAAAAAGGATATGATTTAAATAAAAAATACATTTCTTACAAACAGTTACGAATTGCACTATGCGAACTTCACATTTGATATGGCATTAAAATAAGAATATATATATACTTATGAGTCATATTGGTTGAAATAGACATTATACATCCTTATGTTATAAATAACAAACTGCATTTTTACTTGTTAGTTCGCTATTATACCAAAGTACGAGTTCGTTCATTTGATTACGTCATATTATATATACTTACACATAATACCAACTCTAACCAACCAGTGTATATTATAGTACATAAAGAATTGTTATATTTAACTAACTATAATTATCACATGAAACATTTATACTTCATTTCATAATTAATATACATATATTAAAATACTGATTTATTATACTTTATTCAAAGCTGTTGCCATCTCATTTCTTCTTGCTCAGAGAATAAGTTACCCTTATACCGTTACAAGTTAACATTTTAGGCAAAGTATATTAACAAATAAAAGGCATTGTCTTCAACTTCAGACATTTATGGCTAACAATTGCGTTCAAGTCAATTAGGTACAATACATATATATTATGTAGCATATAAAGGTTATATATTATAGCATTGACATATTTAGGTACATATTAGCACCTTCTCTATTGTATATACTCTTTTGAAATATGTTTTACGGTTTGCAATATAGATGTATACACGTGTATAAGGTAATAATACAACTCATAATTAGGTATCTTTTAACCGCATGTGACTCGACAAGTGTCGAAGAAGAATTCATTTGACATTGTTGCGTTACATTGCGTAGCATTAAATGTGAACACTTGTGAACACATAACATAACATCAGAATTTATAAAATGTGTTCATCATTGAGATTCCCAAATATATAATAATTATGAACTATATCACTTCGAAACTTTCTGCAAGATGAAACCATGAAATAATATGTGAAATATATTCATAAATGATGCGTATACACATTGATTAATACGTAATAATTGATAAAACAATTTACTATATTATAGTATAATACATTACCCTTAGTATAAAATAAAATGTGTTTCAATAATCAGGCACAACTATAATATAGAAAGATGTTCGCAATTACCTCAATTCCCGACAGTACAGTTTCAGTTACTTTTTAAGTGTCGCAGGATATGCAAACAATAAAGCAACACAATAATACAACAAAAAACAATCCACTCTGTAAATTACTTTCCCTCCGTCCCTTCTCAAACTCTTTTGCCCATATATAGCTCACTGCGCAAACTCTCGCTTTACAATATACAATATAGTATACGATATACAAGCGACGGAAAGACATCTCTTCATTACCGCTGACTATATGGGAAAAGTAATTATTGTGAGCAGTTTAATCTCTTACCCCTCGTTCTCCCGGTTTTACAGCTCCCCTAAACAGAGGTTCGGCACAAATAATCTTGACGCAATTTATCGGGAAAATAGATTATTATTCTAAGAAGATAGAAAAAGTTGGCTTCAATTGAAGTAATCGTTTTTACCGATTATTAATGCATATTTAGCAGAAACGTCCTTTTTTGATATTAACAGAAGCAGTAATTTCTAAATTACTTTTGTATTTTACTGTACAACCTATAATATAACCCAAAAGATTCCAGGTTTTTTTCGAAAAGTTTCCGCATTTATATTTGCGTTGATGATTTGTCCCATGGATAATTATTTGGGTTAATAATTCTCAATATTATACATACGTAAAACAAAAATGTAAGCCTAATTAAGAATTATAATTTATAGGGATTGTAAAAAAATATTATTATTGAATTTAAGCGATAATTACTATTGAGTAATACACATATACAGTGCTGTGATTAATTAATTGACCACCCCCAGGAAAATCTTTTCATGAGTAATGAGAATTTAATTCAAAGCAAATAACTTACAATTTATACAAATAACATTAACATGTCACAATAAATGAGTCTTTACCTTCCCAATATTATCAATATTT